>QYAJ01000208.1:0-50256 GCA_003988865.1 Phialocephala sp. D728 | reverse complement strand
AGGAAGCGATACTAGCTCCCTTTGAGGCTCTTGCGCTTGTATATTAGACAGGCTCTCCCCACACCCTCTTCTAGAGGTTGTCTTAGTTATTCTTGAATATAACTGTATGATTTGCTCTGCTCGTTCCTCACAATTTCTTTATAAAATTTAATTCCATTAGTAGCCCGAGCCGTTATAGTACCTTTTCTAAATATTATTTTTAATTTAAAAATAACTTTTTAGTAATGTAATTACACGAGACTTTTATATTTAAGATTTTATTAATTTTCTTTAAAAACTTAATATAAAAGCGTTTACGTATCGAGTTGTAAAACTAATCCAAGTCGCGGTTATCTTTAGCGATAGTAATTATATCGTTCACGTAAATAAGGAATTTAATATTTTTTTTAGTATAAGTAAATAAATAAGGATTCGTTAAGCTTTATATAAAGTTTAGTTTAATTAAATAATTTTTGCAAAAAGTATTTTAATCTCGTGCTAATTATTTTAAGCTATATAGACTTCTTAATACTTTTAGCGTATATTCCTTTTTAATTAGAATTTCTTCGGGAATAAATAAGTAAATACGTTTTTTTAAAAACGCTTTAGTAAACGCGTTTTTAATATCGTATTATTTGCATTCTAAATTCTTTATAATAATTATAATAAAAAATATATATAATATATTTATACGTATAGTAAATACGAAAGTTTTAATGTAATTTTCATTAAATATTTAAGAAAATTCTTTAGTTATAAAATAAACTTTGTATCGTTTTAAAAATTCGTTAAAGTTTATTTTAATAATGAAGATTTATTTTATAAATATTAAATTCGTGCTTTTAAGTATTTTCTTCTTCGTTTATATTTTATTTATTTTTAAAAATTTAATTTTTTCTATTATAGCTTTTTTCTATTCGTCGCTATACTTTAAATTAAAAATTGCTTTTTTATAGAACTTCGAGATAATAATATCGATAGTTCCTTTTATAGCGATAAATGCTAACTTTTCGATTTCTATTTTTAGTTCGATAATTCGATATTAAATAAAAGTTGCAATAAAGACTTTAACTTTTTTATTCGCTCGATTATTTTTATCGGCATTATAATTCTTTCGCTTTTCAAATCTAATCGTAGCTCCTTTATAAATACTACTCTTATTAACTTTTATTAGTTTTAGAGTATTTATTATAGAAATATTCTCGAAAATAAACTTTTTTTAGCTTTATACCTCGAGTTATACCGAGTTCTTTTCCGTAAACTTCGTATTTCCGACTTTATTTAGATTACGTATTATTAATCGTATTAATCGTTTATTATTTAGCGTATTTTTTATTACAAATTTATCGATTTCTTTATTTGCAAAAGCTACGTCGGTTTCCTTATTTTTCCTTTTAGCATTATCGATTATAAAAAAGGAAGGAATTTTCCCGATTTATAATTATTTATTTTATAGTTTTTAATATTTCGAAATAAATATAGTAATAAATAATATTTCGATAAAAAAATTATTAAACTTTTTTAAAAATATAGTAACGAATGGAATAGCATTTTTCTTTAATAGCCGGCCGACTAATCTTTTTATTACTAATGTATTTAATATAAAGTTTTCGAAAAATATATTTTATAATAAAACTTTACCTTTCTTTTGTATTCGAAAATCGAGTTCTTTTTTTTAATACTTTTTATCGAAGTTCATTATTTTTACTATTTCTATTTTATTTAAATTAAAAATATATATTTAATACTATTATATCGTTTCCTCGCTATATTTAATAAAAACGCTTTCTTTTTCTTTATTTAAGAATTTTTTACTAATAGTATTTATAAACTAGGATTTTGAATTAATATATAAATAATATATATATTCGAAAACTTTAACGTAATTTATATTAAAAATTATTTTTATATATATATTTTTCGGAATAAATCTTATTTTATCGACGAATAGTTTATATAATATAATATTCCATAATTGCATACTATACTCTATAGCCTAGTTCTAAAACTTTAAAAAAAGTTCTATATTTTTTAAAAATAATTTCACGCTAATTTCCATTTTTTAAATATTCTTTTCGGCAATATCGTTTTAATACGATTTTTCGTACATTATCGTCGATTTCTTTTTTATATTTTATTTTAATTATTCGTTAAATTTCTTTTTAATTTTTACTATATTATTTAATTTTACTATTATAACCTTTAAATTAATTATAAATTTTTCTCGATTTTTCCATTTTTTTAATTCTAATATTAAATTCGATTTCGTTTTAGCTAGCAAAATCTATATGCAGCGAGTTAAGTTATTAATAATTTAATAGAATTATATATTTCTTTTTAATAATAGCAAAAATAATTTTGTAATATCGATTAAAACTAAAGCAAGAATTAATTCCTTCCAAAAGCTTAGCTTTTTATTTATTCTATTTTTTAATTTAATTAATTTGCAAATTTTATAAATTTCCTTTTTTAACGAAATAATAATTAGCTTTTTAAGCTTCGTTATTTTATATAAATTTCGAAATTAATTAAATTCTATATAATCGAATCGTTTATATATAAAATTATAATAATTAATTTTTTTTTAATAACTTTTTTATAAAATAATTATTTTTTATTTTTTCAAAAATATATTTTTTTTTTTACTATATAATTTCGTCGATTATAAAAGTTATATAATAGTAAAGTTTATCGTTATTATTTTTCTTTTTATCGAAATTCTTTCTAAAAATAATTAGTCTAAAGGTTAGCTTTATTAATTTAAATTAAGAATTAGATTCTAAATTTAAATTAATAAAAAAAATTTTTAATTTATCGGATTTTATTTCCCGGACCGAGTTTAAAAAATCTAATAAAATAAATAAATTATTATATTTACTTTTATCTAGATTTTAAACGATATTTAAAAAAGTAATTTTTTTAATATTTTGAAATCGCGATATAATTTTTAATATAAAATATAATCTTTTTTTCATATCGATTTAAAGAATTACATTCTTATTTTTATTTATAAATTATATAAAGTTTTTATTAAAGATTTCGACGTATTTCTAATCGAAGCAAATCTTTCGATTTAAAAGAAAATTCATTTCTAAATTAGAAATATATAAAATATTTGGCAAAAGCAAAGAAATGCTCGCGATTTTTATTTTAATAATTCTTATTTTATTAGTATATAATATTCCTTCTCTAATTTTAATAATACGCTTTTTAATTTTAATTAATAAGCTTTTAAATAAAATTAATTAATTAATTATATATACTATATAGCCGGTATTTCCGCATTAATATAAATTAAAGATTTTATTGAATTTGTTTTTAGAAATATAATAATTCTCGTTAACGTTTTTATTTTTATCGATTCCCGATTTAAATAATGCATTATAATTTAAATATAAAATATCGTCGATATTTTTAATAATATACTTATAATTTTTGTAGTAATGGGCACGCTTTTTAATATATTATTTTCGACTTTTATATACTTTATTTTTAGGCGAGGTTCGTTTTTTTTATTTATCCTTTTTTAATTTAGATAAATATCGTCTAATTTTTAATATTCGAAACTTTTTAATAAAATTAAATAATAAATTTTTTAATTTATAGCTCGCGAGATTATAATCGCTTTTGCAAAAGTAATAGCTCGATTACGAAATTTTGCTTTTCGCTATATATATAACTTTATTTGAAATAAATCTTTATATTATAAATATATTTGCTTTATCGTTAATCTTAAATTTAATTAATCTTAAAACGTATATTTTCTCGTATAATTTTAAATAAAGTTAAATATTTAATATATTGCAAATAATCTCGAATTTCTTTAGTAATTCTTCGATAAAGTATTCGAGCATTTCCTTTTCGCTATAGAATTTCGTTAGATTAGCAAATATAACTTTTATTTTTATTTTTATTAATATAATTTAAATAAAATCGATTATTATTAAAATTATATTTTTATCGATATCTTTACTATATTAAAAAAAAGTAATTTATTTAATATTTTTGCAATTCTTTTATAAAGTAATTATATTATATTTTGCTTAAAAATAATTCTATTAATCTTTAGCGAAATAATATAATTATACAAATTCCTTATCGATATCGCTAAATACTTTTAATATTTTTAATTTATATATAGTAAATATTTTTTTATATTTCTCGAATTTCGTTTCGTTAAAGAAATTTAAATTAAAGTTCTTTCTTTCTAAAAGTTTTAGTCCTTCAAAGCTCTTACGTAATGCTTTTATATTTTCGACTACGATTTCAATAATATTTGGAGAGAGTTCTAAAATAGAACTGCTTGCTGGCGTAGGCGAGTTTGGGAGCTAGGAGTATATAATTACGTATTATTCGAGTATTTTATAAATAGCGTACTTCTAGCCTTTACTTTCGAAGTATAATTCGGCTTTTTCGAACTAATTTATATAATTAAATCTCGTTAGAATTAGGAGCTTTATTTCGCTCTATAATTCGCTATTAAATTCTATATCGATAATAGATTATAATACGAGAAAGGAAGTAAAGTATATAAAATTTAAATTATCGAAATATAGTTTAGATTTAATAAATTTATAAACCTATTCGAGTATTTTTAAACTATCGAATCGTAGCCTAAGTATAGTTGAATTTACAAATTAATTCGATTAATCGATTTATTATATAGTAATAAAATTTAAATTATTCCATAATTTATTTTCTTTATTATTAAAGTAATATTTTAATTCCAATATTTTTAATTATATAGCTTTGCTTATTTCTTCGTGCGAAAGGTTTAAAACTTTTATAATTTATAACGCTTTCTAATTAGATTACTTATAGTAATATTTTTGTATTTGCTAACTACTACTTTCCTTTAATTAAAAATTTTATTAAATTGCTTACTAGCTCTCGATCGCTAATATGAAAAAGTTCTAAAAATAATTAATTATTAATTATTAAATAATAACTAGGCATTATAATTTATTAAATTAAATTATAGAAATATATTATATAAATAATATATTAACTAGAGTTAAAGATTCTAAGTATAGCTATTTAAGAAGTTTTATTTCTCGCTTTGGAATTACGTTTTTTTAAAAGCCAAATCTATTTCGGAAGCCCGATATAGTACAACGACTTTCCCTTGAATTACTTAACTAGATTCTATAGCCAAATCTATTACTTACTTTAATATTTCTCGCTATTTTATCGATATATTTATAATATAGAAAAAAGAGTTTACTATTAAATAATGTAAATAAATTTTTAATATATAAAAATTAGTAATTCGTAAATCGAAATTATATAAAAAATAGAATTATATAAAGAATTTTGGATTTATATATTTAAATAAATAATATAAAAAAATTTTATATAAAGAAAATAAATTCTCGCGAAAGAAAGAATATAAAGAATATTATTATTTTATATAAAAGAATTAGTATTAAACGCTATAAATTCTCGTAAAGAAAATTATATTATTACGAATATTTTTTTAAAATTATAATTCTTCGAATTTTAACGTATATATATAAAGAAGTTATGCACGATCTAATCGGGGAGCAATAGTTCGGGATAGTTTAATTGCTGAATCTTAAAAAAGCAAAGTAATTTGAGCCGCAGCTCGGTTCTACTGGACCAGCCAATGGAATGCACTAAAGGGCGCACGGGCCCGGCACGTGACCGTGACAGCGCCTTACGATAAACTACTTTCCTCCTTCTTCCCTCCCTCTCTAAAGGTCCCGAGGTCTATACTAAATACAATTTATCCATTACTAATCTATATCTATATTTCCATCGTCCTCGTCGTTTTTATTATCCTCGTTCTCGTTATTCTTAACTTCGTTATTCTCGTTTTTATTATCGTTATTATATTTATTATTATTTACTTTTAAAAACCTTTATAATTTATTCGCTTTTCGATAGCGAATATCGATTAAAAGAAATAGTTTTATAAAAACTAATCGACTAAATTTGCGAACGCTATTTGGAATGCTAGCGTTAGCTAAAAAAGCTAGGCTTTTAGCGACTCGAATATCGATGCTTAAAGCTAAGTTAAATATTTATCGTGCTACGCGAAGCGATTGCAGTAGTACAAACTCGACCTCGTCCAATAATATATAGTAAAGAACTTTCTTTCCAATTTCCCAAGCTTTTTAAAAAAAAGTATTAAATATAAAAGCGATTTCTTATTATTTATATTAATTTCTCGAAATTAATTCGCTAATAGCTATTATTATTTTTTATATTATAATTTAAAAAAATTACTAAAAAATAATTTCTATAAATTTTTTTTTATTTAATAAAATATTTTTTTTATATATTTATATTTATTTTTAATAAATAAATTCCGTTTTTATTTTAAAAATTAATAAAATTTTTTTTAAAAATATTAATTATTTTTTTCTTTTATTTTTTAATACGAAAAAGTTAAAAATATTTAAAAAAAAATTTATTTTTACTATTATATTATATTATAATTTATTATTACTTAACGTAATATAAATATTATTTTAGTAATGTTCACGTGACAGATTTGACTATAAAAAGCTCAAAAAATCTCGATTATTTTAGCGTTATTGCACGGGCCAAATTCGTGGTCCTTTTTTCATGCGATTTAATTAATAAAAACTATTACGAATTAGTTTAAAAAATAAAGTAAAAAAATATCAAAATATTATCGAATGCAATATCGCAATAGTAATTCACTTTTGTTTTCTATTTATTTAGCTGCTGTAAATCTATAGTCTATAAATTAAAATGTCGAATTATTTACTTTTATATTCGTAGACTTTATTTCAACTTTTCCCCCCGTACTACTTATTTTATCGATTTCCGCTATAATATATTATTATTATTAAAAACTTTAAAATACTTCCCAAAATATACGATATTTACAATATATTAAATAAAGATTTAGAAAACGATAAAGTAAAGATATAACGTTTACATACTAAATTTTTTAATAAATTGCAATAAGCTAAAAATGCTATTACTATACTAATCCCTCCTCGCGCTTCTACCCCTTCTCCTACCTTTACTAAACTCGATAACCTTCCCTCGACGACTACGCAAGTGGCTCGATCGATCGCACTTCTTTCTATTTCTGCTAAACGAACGCTTAATTTACGTATTAGCAAAATTTTGAAAGGTTTGGATAAAAGCATAGCGAATCTCGAATCAAATCTCGGCTAGCTTCGCGGCACCGATCCTCCCAACGGTCCTTGCAATCGATGCCAAAATACTACTCGGTCTAAAGGTTCTTTTAAATTTTGCAAAATCGTCGCTAGCAAATTCGAGGAAGTTTATTATAATTGTCGATATAATAATAACGAATTTAGCTATAATTTACATCGTATATATTACTTTTCATTTTTAATTTAGCATTATTTTAATTAATATTTAGGTTTATATACTAATTTTACTACTTTAAAAACTTTTTGCAATTTTTCTATTAAACCTCGATTATTATTTTTCTTTAAGTTTATTAAATAATCGAAGATAATCTATAAATAATTAAAAAAGATAAATAAAAAAGTTAAGAATAAAAGTAAAATAGTAGTATAATAAAAAGATGAGGAAGACGAGGAGGAGAAAAAGGAAAACGACGATAACGAGAATAAGGAGTAAAGTATTAGTCCCGTCGGAATAGAGTACGAGTGGGATAATTTAAGCTATGGTAGTAGGCCTTCGGGTACTGGACCGTCGGATGGTGCGGCAGATGCTAGCGTTGTATTTGCGTAAATTATAATGGAACTTTTCGCGTATAATTCTATAATTATTTTAATTATTTGTAAATTATTTTACTTTAAATTATTTAAAACGTTCTTTACGTTTTACTTAAAGGAACTATAGATTAAAGTTCCAAAAAATATTTTTTTAGTATTATTTCTCGAGATTTAAACCAATACGCGATAAATATATAAATTAGATTTACATTATTCCAAATAGTTTTTCTAGCTTATATACTTCTATAATTACAAATGCTAAAAAAGAACTTTAATAAATTTAAAATTCATATTCAAAAATTTTTAATTATATATCGATTAGCTTATTATAAATTTATAAAAATATCGAAAATTTTATCGACGTTAAATTATACTTATATTTAATTAGTAGAATCAGCTATTCACGTGATATTCGCGTGCCAAATTTTTTTCCTTGCTATAAATTAACGCTATTTTTAAAGTATCGAAAAAGCTTTCTTATCGATATTATAATTAATGAAAAGGAAGTTTATAATAATTTTATTATATAAATTATATATATTTCGAATAATTCTCAAGTTTATATTTTTTTTTTCTTTTATTATTATTTATATTTTGCATATTTTATTATTTTATTTATATATTTTTTCACGTTCGTTTTACTATAATTATAGCGTTATAAATCCTCGATACGTTAATATATCGCTCGTCGTATATTTTAAATGCAAAATATTACGACTCTATTATTTACAAATATTTAAATACTTTCAAAAAAGTAGCCAATTATCGAAAACTTATTTATATTACTCGGAAAATACTCGAGAAAATTAAAATATTAATAATACTTTAGGCAAAAGAACTAATAAGCCTTTTTTAGGAAAAGTATTTATTATTTCGAAAAGATAAAAAATATTAGCGTTTTTTTCTTTTGCTTAATTTTCGAGTTCTATTTCTACTCCTTTCGCTTTCTTTACTTTATTTTCGAATAATCGATTCCAAGTTTTTATATTACTTTCGAATTACAAACCTTTTTTTATAAAAGATGAATTAAACTATTATTAAATTAAGGAATAATAAAAAAGGAAGAATAAGGAGGTAGTAGTAAATTAAAGAAAGAATAATAAGAAAATGCAAATAAAGAATAAAAGACGGCGAGAGCGAAGAATAGAGAAAGAGAAAGCTAAGTAGTAAATATAGTAAAAGAAATTAAAATAATTAAAGTAGTAAAAGGAAATCGAACGTCGGGCAGTAAAGCTTTAAATAAAAAGATAGCATTATCGAGAATTTAAAAAACGAGAGAATAAATTACATGTACGACGAGATTTAAAACGATTATTTTTTTTTTTTTTTTTTTAATTATATTAATTTTTTTTTTTAAATTACATTATTTTCTTAATTCGAAATACTTTTTATATTTTCGTTTATAAATATAAAAATTAAAAAATAAATCGATTTATTTTATATAAAATTTACTAAAGTTAAAATAGAAATTTATACGTATTATAAAAAGCATTAGTTTAATATAAAACTTTTTCGTAATATATATAGAAAATATAAAAATAAAAATAAAAGTATTAAAGAAAACGAACTTTATTTAATCGATTCCAAAAATAATATTATTTTAAAAAAAATTTTTTAATATTTATTAAATTTAATTAAAATAAAAAAAGCTTTAATTATTATAACGAATTATATATTCAAAATATAGCGATATCGTAATATATAATACTATTATATAAAATATATTTATTTATTTTCGTAAAATAACGTACGCTTTTATGAAATTTTTCCGATTTTATTTACGAATTAAAATATTATTTTTTTAAAGCTAATTAATACTAATATAATAAATCCGCGATATAAAAAATAATTTATTTACGAAATTTAAATTCGTTAAAATTATATTCATACGACTTTAATTTAGCTAAAAGTCCATTACTTAATATATATTTATATTACTATTTTTAAAGAAAATTTATCGCTACTTTCGAAAAATAGAAATATATCGAATTAATTTACTATTATAGAAATACTAGATTTTTTTAAATTTAAAGAAAGTAATGATTTCCCGATTAATAATAATAAATAAATCGATAAGAAATAAAAATATAATTTGGCTTTCGATAATAATAATAATAATAAAAAGGAAAACGATATACTTCGTTTCTTTTAGAAATTATACGTTTCTAATATTAAGTCGAATATTATTAAAGTAAATATAATAAAAGAAGTTATCGAAATTTATTAAATAAAATATAGTAGGAATTATATTCCTTGAGTTAATGCATTTTTAGTTTAGTTTATTTTTTTTAACGAAATAAATCGAATTATATTATTATTTTCTATATTATTTTCTATTTTGTTTCTATATAGCAAAAGTAATTAATATAAAAGTAGAGTTCGATAAATATTTTTAATTAATTAGTACGAGTATATATTATATTTTAAAGGAAATCGATATATTTAGCATATACGCTTTCGCTTTATTATTAAGAATATAAGATAAAAGGGGAAAGCGAGAGTTTATACTAATTTTTGGATTAATAAGTATAAAAACGAAAGCAAAATAATTTTAAATAAATTCGAGAAAATATTAAACGATTATTAATTAATAAAAGGAATTACGCGTTCGAATACTCGATTAGTCGAAATTTAATCGTATTAAAGATATGCTAGCAAAATATTAATAACTTAATACCGATATTTTAAAAATTAATCGATAATTTTTTTAATTTGAAATTATATTAATTATTAATGGGAAAATCTTCATCGTTATATACCTCGCTTTAATAATTAGTAATTAAAAACGAAGCGAGAATATTAATATATTATAAAGCAAAACGTTAAAAAAAATCCCTATATTATTATAATATAATTAAAAATTCGATTCGATTTTTAAATAAAATATATTATTAAACTTTAATTAAATATAATTAATTAATAGTATAAATTCGAGTAATAAATTCGAAAAATAGAATATATATATTATATTATTTAGTTTCGAAAAAATCCGGCCGAAATTAATTTTTTAATACTCGAATTAAGTTTTAAATCGATACTATTATCGCTATTTCCTTCGAAAAATTTACTTCCTTTACTTTTTTTATTATCGCTATTTTCTTTTGAAGGTTTATTTTCTATTTTTTCAATAATTTTGCTTTTGCCTTTTTCGCTATATATGCTCGACGCTTATATAGTTTTAGTAAAAGCTTTAGCGCTCTCTATTCCACTTTCTCTTTCAAAATACGTACTAAAGATGAAAATTAAGCTTTTTAAATAAAATAAAAAGTTTGCAATATAGTAAAATAATAAAATAATAGTATAGCATTCTAATTTAACTCGTCTCCCGGATTATCGAATGCTTTACTTTTTACTTTATATTTAAATTATTAACTTTTGAAATATACTAGCGTCGATACTTAATCGTATTCAACTCTACGGCGAGTATATGCTTAGAAAGTGTTTT
The DNA here is from genome assembly GCA_003988865.1 of Phialocephala sp. D728. NCBI lineage: Eukaryota > Fungi > Ascomycota > Leotiomycetes > Helotiales > Mollisiaceae > Phialocephala > Phialocephala sp. D728. The sequence continues at coordinate 39,123 of QYAJ01000208.1, read as the reverse complement.
CGCAAAAATAAAGTAACGAATTATAATAAATATCGATTTTTTTTTCCGAAAACGAATATAATTAAAATCGAAGTTAATAAAAAAACGAATAGCGGCAGAAATTTAATATTTGCTTTTAAACGAAATTATTTACGTTTAAATAATTACTTTACTTAGTAAGTTTTAAAGTAATTAGTAAATATAAATTTCTAATCGATGGTTATATATAATAGTTTAATAATATATATTACTAAATATATTTTAAAAAAAAAAGAAATCCAAATTATATATTAAGATTTTAATTAAAGTAAATTTTGCTAATAAGTAAACGAATTTCGCATATATTATATATATATTTGTATTTATAATTAACTTTACTAAATTTTATAAATTATTACTTTCGAAATTTTTATTATTTTTTTTATATATAAAATATTAAATCGATTAGTTAGAAATCGTGATTTATTCGTTTAAAAATATATTTATAACGTTTTTAATATCTTTAATTAAAATTGTAATCGAATTTACTTTTAAATTAGTATATTCTTTAAAAATTAGTAAAAAGTTTAATTATATATAAATAAAAATTCGAGAAAATTGAAAAAATATTTAAATTAATATAAAAAATATAAAATACGCTTAAAAAGTAGAAGCGGCGAAATAGACGAGAATAAAAAATGTATATTAAAAAATACTACGTTTTTAGAATAGCTATAGCATTATAATTTTGCGAAGAAAGCATGCTGTATAAAAAAGGAAAATTAAAGGAAAACGAAAATTCTATTATTTTTTCTAATTTATATTAAAAACCCAAATATCCCAAAAATATATAATAAATAAGCTAAAATTTAATTAAATTTAAATTATTCGTAATTGAAATTCGAAAATTTACTAATCGTTAATAGTAATTAAGCTAAATTTTACTTCGATATTTAAGTTTTTTGTAAATTTTACTACGTTAATCGACGAATATACTTTAATAATTTCTATAATTTATTCGTTATAAATAATAGAGAAAATATAGTATCGAATAATTAAAAAAATTATATCGAAATTAACGTTAATTTTGAGATTTTATATTCTTTTAATAATATCGAGGCTTAGATGCATAGTAGGCCGAATTACTAATAACGTATTGAAAATTCCAATATTTTTAGTAATTAAAAGCTCGATCGAAAGTACGATTAATCACGATATATTAAAATTTATTTAAATCTCGATTTCGATTTTTGGAAATATATGTAATTATAATTTCTAAAAAAAATAAACTTTTTTAACTTTTATAATTCGAACTTTTTTAATAATCGATAACGTTAAATATATAATATATTTATAAATTACTATATTTAATTTTTCGTTTATTAATCGAATTCTATTTAATTAAAGCTTTTTTAATAATTACGAATTAATTTCGATAAAGTTACTAAAATTAGCAAAATGTATATTTTACTTTAGATTTGTAGAAAATTAAAAAAAATAACGAAATTTATCGAATAATTAAATTCGATAATTCGATATATTTTAATTAATATTGCTATTTTTAATTTCTTAAACTAAATTATCCATCGATTTTTTAAAATTCCAATATAAAAAAGTTTAAAAAAAAATTCTTTATTTCTATTACTAAAAAAAGATATATTAATTAAAATATAATAAAACTTTATTAATATTTCGTATATTTTTTTTAATAAAAAATCGATAATTAAAATTAAAACTTTTAATTATATAAATTATCGTTTCCATTAAATATTTTTTAAAAAAAGTAATAAATAATTCGACGACGTTAATATTTTAATTAGCGGAGATTTTATATAACTTTCTCCGATGAAAGCGATTTCTATATACGCTAAATCTACGAAACGAGTATCGAAAAGTAATATTAAATATATTTATAAATAAAATATTTACAAATTTCTAAATTAAATTTTACATTTAATTTAAATAATGCGATAAAATAGCGAAAACGAGGAATTTCTTCGATTTAAAAATATTTTAAAGTAATTATATATATATAATATTATCGAGGCTAATTTTAATTTATTATATAGAAAAATTCGTGGGAATTTTTCGATTAAGGAATAAGCTTTTTTCAATAACGTTTTGCGAATCTTTTTTATTAAAACTAATATTGCTAAATATAATTACAAACGTTTACGAAATTGCGGAAACTCCATTATTAAAATTTAAACGAAATATACGAGAGTAAGCGTTTTTATAATAATTGAAAATAAAGCGAATAATTTATATATAGAGATCGATTTTTATATTAACGCTAGAATTATATTTACGAAGAATAAATAAATAAAGTATAATATAATAAACGATTTTATAAGATTTATATAAAATATAATATAAATTAATAATTAAAATCCAAAAAAAAACTTTTTTATATATATTTTAGTAAAAATAAACGATTACGAAAAACTTGCTTTTAATAATTTATTCGACGATTCTTTTTAATTAATGCTAATTTTTCCAATCTCTCGAATCTTTATTTATAATAGCTATATTTATACGTAAACGAACTTTCCATTAACGCTTTTTTATACTATTACGATTCACAAATTTTAAAATCTAACTTTACTAAAAATTATAATTATTTTAAATTCTATTAATTAATAGCTAAAACTTTCGTATATTACGATTTCATAAATTAAAATACTTTGCTAAATTTTATTCAAAATTAATTTTAATTTCGCAAAATTTCGAAAAAAAAAGCTAATGCTAAATAAAAAATATTATAAAAAAAATTAATTTTTAAAAAAAAAGTAAATTTTATAATTTCATATTTTTTAATAAAAATTAAATTATTTTAATATCGTGAATATATTTACAAAAACATACGCTAAATAATCCAAAATATTCCGATATTATTTTACGTATTTATTTCTTTTTAAATTAATATTAAAAATTTATAAAAGAATTTTATATAAAAAAGTTATTTTAATTTATTATTATTTTAAACTATTTAAAAAAAATAATTCGGCAGTTTAATTATACGATCTCGCTTAAAATATAATAAACTAAAAATAGTAAAAAAATATTACTTCCACGAGTTTTTTTTGTATAATGTAATAAAAAATAATTCTTTGTTTTTACGAATACTAAAAGAATTTTAAAATAAAAAAGTTTATAATCGTTTAAATATTTAAATAATCGAAAACGATATATATAAATCTAAAGTTTTTATTTTGTAAAATCTAAAAAACATAATAATAATTAATGAAAACTTTTTAATATAAAATAATAATAAAAAAAATAAAAAAAAATAAAAAAAAAAAAGTCGAAAGCTTTTGCAAATTTATTAAATCTAAGATCGCAAGTTCAAAATCGTAAATTTATTAAATCCAAGATTATAAATCTAGAATTACAAATTTATTAAATTTAGAATTTAAAATTTAGGATTTATATTTATATAGCCAAGTTCGGAACGAAGTTTCAATCTAATTCGATAGAAAATAATATAGCAAAATAAAAGCAAATTTTTTTTATTAACTTTATTTATTTTTCCAAATTAAATTTATATTATTAATAATAATTATTTTTTTTTTTAATGTATTAATAAATATTTTACCCCGAGTTTAAATAAACTTATTTGGAATAAGCTTTTGCTTATAACTATTACATTTTTAGCGAGAAAATACTATCGAGCGAATAAAATTTGAAATTAATTAAAAACGTAATAATATAAAGAAAAAAAAATATTTAAATAATTAATATAAATAAAATTAAAATATAAACGAATAATTCGATAGAAAAAATAAAAGTAATCGTAATAAAAAAAGAAATTAGTCGAGATTTCAATATATAAAACGTAAATTTATTAAAGTTATTTATTAATAAATAAAAAATAAATTATTATTAAAAAATAAAGCGAAAAAGGAATATTTAAAGCCGATCGCTTTCCTTTTCTAATTATTTAATGAAAGCGATAAATAATAAATTAAAATATATTTTATATATTTAATTTTTAAAAGCCGAAGCTTGCAAAAACTTGCCGATGGAATATATATATTAAAATAAACTTTTAATAACAAAGATAATATTTACCCGCAAATAGTACTACTCTATAATTACTTCGAATAATATACATACTATAAAACAAATCGCATTTTAAAAAGAAATATTATAAATCGGCAAATTTCAATTTTAAAAAAAACTATAAAAATAATTAATTTATTTTAAAATAAAAAATGAAGTAATATTTCCCAATAACCCGAAAGCAAATTTTGTATAAAATCGCTCGACGTATAGTATAATGGGATCGTATTACTCGATATTTAGTATAGAAGTTATTTAGCTTTATAAATATACTCGAAACGTGTAATATTTAAAAAGCCTTTAGTATATAAAAGCGAGAATGCGTTTATTAAAAGGATTTTTTTTTCGAGAGATTTTTATTTAAAGATTTTTTATATAAAAGCTTTTTATATTTTAATATATTTTCTTTATTTTTATAACGTTATAAAGATAATTAAATATTAGTTTTTTAAAATTGCAATCGAAGTTTTAAAAATGAAAAGAAATGGATTATAAAAAGTAAAAAGAAAAAATAGATTATAGAAAATAAAGAAAAGGAAAGCGTAAAATTATAGATGTAACGGGCTGAATTACTTAAATAACTCAAGGTGCAATTGCAATATACTATTATTGAACTCGATATAGAACTAAGGTAAGCTCGGTGCTAAATCGAATTATACTCTTAATTAGCGAATATAAAAAGTTACTATAGCAACTTTCTAATAGTCACTTGACTACCACCTAGCTAAAGGCCTAGCAGCCATCGTATCCCCTTCGTACGACAGCCCAGCCGAGGCCTAGCCTCGAGCTCCTAAGGGCTTGACTCTTTACATTACTCCCCTTCTCCCCTTTCTCCCCCTTCCCCCATATCACTACTAGTTCCCTTTCGATCTCTTCTTTCGTATGCCCGTACGGCCTCTTAATAATACATAACCTTTCTATTTCCGAACCTCCTACTACTTTAAAGCGATTAAATTTTTAACGAATTCCTATAGTTCCTAAATAAGCTTTTTATAGTCTATCTATTTAATTAAATATAATTCGAAGCCTCCCCGATCTCGTTTCTAATCTTTAATTTCGTCGACTTTATATTTTTAATTATCGTTAATTTGTAATTTAATCGAATATAATTCGATTACTATTTAATTTTTTAACGATTCGTTAATTAGTTTTAGTAATTGTATAAAAAAAACGTTATAGCGATTTAAAGAAACGTTTAGTTTATACGTATATAATTCGTATATTTCTCGTATAATATATTTTGCATATCGTTAGTTAAGTTTTTTGCTTAGACGTTTCGTAGCGATATTTTCCAAGCTTAGCTAAACCTTATCTTCTACTTTATAAACCGGGGCCTAGTCTCTTCTTCGATTCGTAGCCGACTTCTAAGCTTTCTATATTACTATTATAAAAGTTTTTGCTATATCTCGTACGTTTTTTAGCTTACGAAATACGGCGTTAGCTTTTAAAATAAAGGAGTCTCGGGTACGATTCGGCTTTATTTCGAAGCTGAATTGCAACATTTCTTAGTTTTAATCGTGGGTTATAAAAAAGGGCGCTACTTTTATAGCGGAAGCATTTCGGCCATTAATTGCTTTTACCGCTATTAGCAAGCAATTTGCCCAATCGTTCTAGGCCTAATTAATTAGCTTCTTTAGTACTATCTCAACTACTTTATTCGCCCGTTTTATAAACTCGTTAGTTTTAAATAAGAAAAACGTGCTAAATCGGCGCTATATTTAAAGCATATTGTATAATCTTTTTCAAAACGCGTTTGTAAATTGCGTTTCTTAATCCGAGATAATAGCTTAAAGCAAATAGTGGTGAGAGTAGTATTTTATTAGGAACTACTTCGCTATCGTTTCGGCCTCGATATTCTTTAAACCTTCTGCCACTACTTCTTTACTTAAGCGATTTATTAATACGACTATGCTCGTATAATCTTCCGACATAGGCAATCCTATAATAAAGTCCATAAATAGTTCGAATTAAACTCGGCTTAGTATCGAGAGTAGTTTAAAGAAGCTTTGCCTTTTTAACCTCTAGACTTTATTGCTACCGCAGCCGTTACAAACTTATACAAACTGCCGTATTTCCTTTAATATCCCTGGCTAGAAGAACTAGCGGGCTACTATTACATACATAGACTCTCGTCCGAGGTAGACGTATATTAAAAAGTTATATATTTCTTAAAGCATTTTTGCCTTTATATTCCCCCTCGAAGGGACCTAGATACGGCCCCGGTACGTTAATTTATCGTTTGCGAATACTTCGTATTCAACTATTAATACTTTTAACCGCAAACTTAGTGGGAATTGCTGCTCCTAATCTTATATAGCTTTTAAAGTCCGAGCGTACTCAAAATCGCTTCGGATAGCTTTCGGCTAGTCCCTAAGCAAGGCCGGTATAGCATCTACTCCTCCTTCGTCGTCTTCTATTCGAAGGCGACTCGTCCCCGCTACTATTACTCCTCCCTTTCCTATTTATTCTAGTTTAATTAGCTACGTGTTCCTTTTTTGCAATTTATCGTCGCTTGCCTTTTTAGGCAGGTTCTAATTCCTCTTTAACAAGGCGTCTGCCCGGCCGTTATCTACGCCCGGGATATGGATAATTCGGAAGTTGTATCGAGAGAATATTAAAGACTACTTTATTTACTATTCGATTAACTTTCGTATAGTTATAAAATATTATAAATTTTTGTGGTTCGAATAGACTTCGAACTTTTCTAAACCCTTAAGCTCTATATCAAACTCTTCAAAGCTTCGTACGATTGCAAGCATTTCTTTATTATAGATCTTATAATTATATTTAACTACATTTAGCTTTCGAGAATAGAACGAATAAAGTACGAACAAGCTATTAATATTAGCTTGCAAGAAAGTACCTCCGATACACTACTTTAACGAGTTAGTCTCGACTCGTGTTTTCTTTTCGTAATTAAAGGAAGCCAAAGCTAGCTCTATCAAAAAAATTCTCTTTAACTATTTAAAGGCCTCGTTTACTTAAACTAACTATAAAAAAGTCGTGTCTTTATAAATGAGTTTAGTTAGTGATTGAACTAGGTCCAAATAATGGCTTATAAATCTCCGATAGAAGTTAGTAAACTTTAGGAACCTTCGTACGCTTTTTATAATCGTTGGCGCTTCCCATTCTTAAATAGCTCTAACCTTCTCGGGGTCTATTCGAATGCCCTTCCCTGCCTCGATAATAAAGCCCAAGTATTTAATTAATTTAATTTCAAATTCGCATTTCTCGATATTATATTATAAGCCAGCCGCCCGAAGCCTTTTTAGGACTTCTTTAATATATCTTTAGTACTCTTTCCAAAACTTCGAGAAAATAATAATATTATTAATATAAACCGAGCAAAAATCGTTTAAAATATTTTTTAGCATTTAATTAATATAGCGTTAAAAAGTGCTTGAAGTATTCGCTAAGCCAAAAAGCGTAATAAGCTACTCGTACGAGCCGAACCTACTTCGAAACGTTATCTTCTATTTATCGCTTTTTATAACTCGTATTCGATAAAAAGCTGCTATTACATCCAACTTTATAAATTATTTAGCTTTAGTAAAGTTTCGAAGCGTCTCCTAGATCAGCGGTAGCGGGTAATGGTCCTTACGGGTTAATTTATTTAAAGCTCTATAGTCGATACAAAACTTAAAGCCCTCTCCCGGCTTTCGTACGAATAATATCGAAGCCGCTACGAAGCTATTACTAACCTATATAAACCCTTTATCGAGCAGCTTAATGAGCGTCTTTCGTAAAACAAGGAATTTATCCCTAAACATCCCGTACATTAAGCCTTAAAGCACCTCCAATATAGTTCCGTCCTTCCTTTACTTTAATTCGATCGCGTAATCGATTTCTTTACCTTTATATAAAAATAGTTTATTTGCATTATTTTGGTTGAACACCGATAAGTATTTAAGTAAGTGAGGAGGTAGTTTTATACGAGAATTTAAGTAAATCTTTGGACGTAATACTTTATCGATATTCTGCATTATAGCCGAGAATACTTATGCTCTCCCCCCCTTTCGATTTTTTACTATATGCTATGCAGCAGCTAATATAAGTTAGGCCGGCTCGATACCTTTTAACTCTCGATTCGCCGTAGTTTTCGTACGTACGACTACCGTAAGTAGCTCATTATTTATCTTATCTTCCTTATCTTTTCGGTCCCGATACTGCCCCGACCTATACCTAATTCGTAGTCGCTTCCCTCCTTTATCAATCTTAATACCTCTCTTCCTAATCCAAGGCATACCTAAGAATATATCGTACTTTTCTAAGGAAGTAATATAAAACTATACTTTCTCTTAATAATCTTTAAAGTTAATATCGGCTATAACTATCTTTTAAATAAATCGTTTAGCTTTCTCATCATTAAACGCCTTTATTTGGAAAGGCTTAATTTGTATACGCTTTAGGTTTAGTCTTATGGTATAAGCGAAGTTATAGAGTCCATAGTATAAATATCTAATATTTACTATAGTTTTGGCAAAAGAATTGTAATTAACTAAGGTAGACACGATTATAGGTTCGCAATACATATTCTTCTTGAACTTTCCCCACTTCTCCCGCAAAGCCTTCGATTTCCCTCTACTCTATACGCGATTCTATATAAAGCCTACTCGTTTCCTAAGCCCGATTTAAAGTCAAAACTTAATTCCTTAATTCTTTTATTCTATTCGATAGCTTTACGGACCCGTTTCGATGCTTGTTCGAAGGTAGCAATAGCCGCTTTAAGCCTTTTTAGTCGGAGCGGTGGCTTCTTCATAGGGCCTAAAGAGCATTTAGCAATAAAGTAGCTAGCATCGCCACATCGGAGACATTCGTTCGCTATACGACGCTATTCTAGCACCTTTTTTAATACTTACTTAGCCAAAGTTCTTAACTTATCGTTCGACGATCGATTCGGGCCTAATTCGTACGCGACTTAAAGTATAAATTCCCAGTTTATTTCGTTACTTTATTCTAGCTCGCTATAAAGCTTAACCTATATCTTATGCTTATTATCGAGTCGGTCTAGTTTCGTAAAATTATCGAATATTCTTCGTAATTAATTAACGAAGTCTTCGTATTTAATAAATTCCTCGACGACTATTAATTTCTCTTTAATTTTTTTTAAAATCGTTAATTGTAAATAATCTTTTTAAACCCCATCCGAAAACTCCTACTCTTTTACTTTTAATAATTTTTACTCAAATTCCTACAAAAATTCTTAAAAAAGCTAGCTTCTTTATTTCTTAAAATTAATCCATTCCAAAGCTTTTTAAATACTTTAAGAATTACTAAACGCTACGTTTAATTAAATAAAGAAGTCCTTAACTTTAAAAAATTCCTACTTTACTTCGACTAAGACTAGCCATAGGAAAATCCGCTTAAATGCCTTGCCTACAAAATATTTGTAACCGTACTATACCTTTTCTATCTCTCTCCTAATAGCTTTTAAATCGATCCTAAATTTAATTTAAAAGTAACTTTTAAATACTAAATACGTCGTATAATCCTGCCCGTCGAACTTATTTAAATAGGATAAAAAATATTTAGACTTTCAATTCCTCACTAATTCGCCCCCGTGCCGTTCTATCTATTATAGAGCTTGTATCGCAAATGGTTCGGATATAGTAGGCGTACGAAAAGCAGCCCGAATATTATTTAGACTTTGCAATAACTAAGCATTAATTTTTTATTACTAACGGTATTATTCCCATATCTATTCCTTATTCATAATTTGCCTTTAAAGTCCCGAATTATCTCCGTTCGTAATATTCATTTATAGCTCTATTATTTTATTTGTTTTTGCATCTCCTTTTAATTCGTAAGCGAATTAGTATCGTTTCGATGCTATTTCGGTATTTAATTTTATAGATCCCATTCTAATATTTAATCTTATAAATCCTATTTTAATATTTAATTCTATAGATCCCGTTCTAATATTTAATTTTATAAATCCCGTTTCAATAACTTTCCTTTAATATAAATCTCGGCGTTCTTCGAGTCGTAATTAGTTCGATATGTATACAGCGTCGTTCTATAGACTATTTGTAAAGGGATTAAGTTTAAAATATAATAGGCTAAATCATTTAAATAACTCAAAATATAATCGTAGTATATTATTATTAAACTCGATATAGAACTAAAGTAAGCTCGATGCTAAATCGGACTATACTTTTGACTAACGGATATAAAGAATTACTATAGCAACTTTTTGACAATTATCTAACTACCACTTGGCCAAGGGCTTAGCAGCCACCGTATCCCCTCCGTACGACAGCCTAGCCGAGGCCTAGCCTCGAGCTCCCAGGGGCCTGACCCTTTACAATAGAATCGTTATTAAAAAAAAATAAAAAAGTTTAAGAAATAAAAGATTAACGTTAGTAATAAAATGGAAAAAATTAAAATTATTTTTAAAATTAAAGTAATGAGATTATTAATAGAAAGAAGTTTAAAAGCAAAAAAAAAAGGAAACTTTTTTTATATACTCGAGAATAGCGTGATTTACGCTAGTTTACGTTAAAGCAAATAAATTCACTTTTTATAAAAAATATATAAAAAAAAAAGGAAGTTTACGATTTTTTGAAAATTTTATCGAGTTGCCGTTAATACTCGACTATAATTAATAACGCAAATTTTAAGATTTTTTTATAAAAAGTTTCGAATTTCTTCGAGCTTTTTAATAACGTTAAAATTATATTTTTTTATATTATAGTTATTAATTTATATAATATACCGAAAAATTACTTTTTTATAGTATTGTATAGGAAATAAGCGAATATATTTTTAAACTCGATTATATAAAATTACGTATTTCCTAAACTTTCTTTTTTTATAAATCTTTCGTATAAAAAATAATATACGATATATAATAATCATGTAATTATTATATATTAAATATTTAAAAAAGTGAAGTAATTAAATATAATTAATAAAAAATAAATATAATAAATTAATGAATATTTAATAACGTAAAATATCTTTATTATAATAGGATTTATATATAAAAATAATATCCCTATATTAGAAATCGTATGAAAATAGCATATAATCGTATACACGCAAGCGAAATCCCAAATAATAATATAATAAAAAATAAACGTTTTTTAAATAAATTATTTGGAAGTTTCCGTGGTATAGAGATATGAAGGTAAGTAATAATAGAAAGCAAAAATTAATTACTATGCAATAGCGATGATGAAATGCTGGCACATTAATGCTCGTTGAATACTCCGATTTTTTTTTGGTATTTTCGTGACGAATTAGGCTAAAGCCGGACTTTTTAATTTTTCGAGCTTCGTAATTAGTCGGAATTAGCCAAAAATTTTGTAGATGGAGTATAACGACTACTCTATAATTAGAATAAAGGCTGGAATTAATACTTTAGAATTAAAAGAAAAAAAAGAGAAAAAAAAGAAAGAAAAGAAAGAAGTTTGTAATTAGCGAAAGGACTTTTATAAAATCGTATCGGCATAATTCTTTTTGGCTATTTTTGGCATTTACGTCTAAAAGTAGCTAAAAAGGATTTATTATTTTTTCAATTCTTTTTCTTCCTTCTTTATTCGATCTTCATAGCAATAGCTTTCGACGAGCTAGTGAAACGTTATTAAAAAAGAGAGAAAAGAGAAAAAAAAGCTTTCGGCAAAGCTCGCGAAGCGAAATGCTATTTTGAGACTTAAAAAGCGGGAAAAAAGTATTTCAAAATAATAAATGCCTATGCTTAATAAAGCGCTAAGTATTTATTATTTTGAGGTACTTTTTTCCCGCTTTTTAAACCTCAAAATAGTATTTTATAAATCGCAAATAAATAATTCGTATATTATATTTAAATTAAAAACTAAATAAAAAGCTTTCTTCGATATAATACTCGTAGTAATCGCCGATATTTAATTATTTTCGAAAATCGAAAAAAGGAATTTATATTAATTTAAATTAATTTATTTTATTATTAAAATAATTAAATAATTATTTCTCGTATTTAAAATTTTAATATTTTATTTTATTAATTTCTCGAGTTAATATAAAATATACCTTTTTTAGATTTTATTATAAATCTCGTTCTTTGCCTCGTTCTCGCGTTTTATAATAAATATCGAATTTAATATTTTTTTTTTAATATTTCTTTTTTTATTATTTTATTTTTAAATATTTCTATTTCTTTAATTTCTACTTCGCTCGGCTTTTGCTATTATACTTTATTTTTCTCCTCGGAAATTCCTAGGTTTTTCTATTTATTAAAAAAAATTAAAACTTTTTTAATATTTTTATAATTTAGTTTTAATTTAACTATTAGCTTTAATATTTTAATAAAAGCTTTCGTAATTTTTAATAATTATTTTATATTTAAAAAATCTTTTTTTATTTTTATTATCGATTTTAAAATTCGTTTTTTTTTAAAGTAAATAAAAATTTTCGAAAAATTCTTTTACTAATATTTTTATTCGTAATATAAATTAAAGTTAATAATGCCGAGTTCGTGATTTTCTTTTTTATTAATAATAAAATCTTGGGCAATATAATTTATTTTATTTTTCCCGTTTTCGTTAAAGCTTTAAAAAATCTTAGAATTATAATAATTTTTAATAATTTAAAAATAATTTTTTTTAATTTTTTATTATTATTTAAATTAATATTTTAATTATAATATATATTTAAAATATCGTTAATTTTATAATATTCTTTATTAATATAATTTTAATATTATATTTAAAATATTTTTAATATAATAATTTAATTATTTAATAATGTAACGAATATCGGTCACCAAAGTATATAAAGGGTTAGGATTGCCAGATTAGGACTAGCGCCTTCCATGCTTTGTTCTGCAAGCTCAAAGGAAGCGATACTAGCTTCCTTTGAAGCTCTTGCGCCTGTATATTAGACAGGCTCTCCCTATACCTTCTTTTAGAAATTATCTTAATTATTCTTGAATATAACTATATAATTTGCTTTGCTCGTTCCTTATATAATAACTAAAACTAATACTTACTTAATCTTTTATAAAAGATTTTAATAAATTTATTATCCCGCGTATACGCTAAAACTCGAAGTATTATAGTTTTGAAAAAACGTTCACAATAGTATAAACTCCTCTACGAAAGCTTATAGCGTCTAATACTAATTTCTCTACGTGGAACGGTAACGCTCCCTATATTCTCCTCTCCGCGAGAATTTGTTCCCTCTACGTGGAACTCCTCTATATTACTTATTTAGATATATAAACCTAGGATTTTTTATATAATTTTATTCTTTATATAGTTTCGATTTACAAATTGCCAGCCTCTACGCGCTAAAGATCTACTTACACCGTTTAGTAGTAGACTCCCTTTTTATATTACAAATACATCGATAAAATAGCGAGAAATAATAGCGTAATTTTTTTTATTAGAAATAATTCTTTTTTATCCTTTTATACAAATAGCGTAATCGATCAAACTCTTTTTTAAAACATTAAACGCTTTCGGCAATCCGATTTCCATAATACCGACGATAAAGATATGCACCCTACTACTAGAAATATACAAAAGGCCGTAATTTAGATTACATTAATAAATGGAAATAAATAATTACAGCAAAAGGCCTTAGACTTCGTATGCAAGACTTTTAATAACTACTAATAATTGGAGAAGTTATTCGACGAAGCTCGAAAGCTCCTTAAATCCGCTAACGTCGCTCTATAAAATAAAGACGTAGTAATTCAATATTACGAGAATCGACCTACTCTATATTCCGATTCTATCCCTTACAAATCCAAACTCCCAAAATCCGAACGTTTACTACATTTTAAATCTTTCACTAAATTGGACAAAGCTAAATATAATAATTGGAAAACTACTATAATAATTAAGCTCGATATTAACGCTAATTACTTCCCTATTAAAAAAATTAAAATAGTATATATTAGAAGTAAAGTAATTAACTTGGCCGCTAAATAATTACGGGCTAGATTCCAAATCGATTCTCCCATTGCCTACATTAATGTAAAAGAGATTTTTATAAATATAGATAAGTATTACGATAATCCAAATAGAATTAAAAACTTGTAAAATAAATTTAATAAATTGTATTGTAAAAGCGATTTCCAAAGCTTTTACACCGAATAAAAACGTATTATAATAGAACTTCCCATAATTAAAAATATTAAATTGCACGAGTTTCGTAAAAAGTTTAATATTGAATTATAAGTTACTTTAATTATAGTAATCGATTGCTAAACTATAGACGAACTAGCTAAGAAGTATACTATCTATTACAATAATATTTAAATCGTTAATTAGTAAAAGGAAAGATAAAAATAAAGACGTAAATAAAAGGAAAGATTAGTAATTCGACGACCTCGAACTCTCCCTTCCTTTACAACTCCTCGACCCCCTTAGTTTTTAGCTCCCGCGCTTGCTAGGTTTGCTACCTCTACTTTTGCTGGAATCGCGATGCCAAAGCTTTACTTTAAGTTAACTATTAAAACAAAAGTAAAGTGCTATAGCTATAGAAAGCCCGATTATAAATTACTCGATTACCTCTAAAGAAAGGATAAGCCCTCGAAGGTAAATAACGTGGAACACTTGTCCAAGGCTAATACCGACGTCGACGACGATTACGATTTTAATTATAATCGATAATTAAATCGCTATTTTAATTATAAAACCGATTCGGAAAACGAATAACTTTTAAAAAAGTCGCCATTAGGAGACTATCCTTTGCGCATATTAGCTTAATCTCCAACGCTCCGTACGAAGACCTACCTCTCTTTTTAAACTATATAATAATTAAAAATAATAAAATTACTATATAAACTTTAATAAATATAAACGCCCACGAAGGAAATTATATTAATTTCGAGATTATATAAAAAATATACGAAATATTAAATATCGATTTCGTTAAGCTAGCTAAGCCCAAGGAAATCGAAGGCTATAGCGAAAACGGGAAAGCATGTATAATCTATACTATATACTTTTATATATAAATCCAAAATTATATTGCCGACAACGTTTATTTCTATATTACGAATCTTACTTACCAAGCTATTATTAGCAAGCAATAAATACATTACTATAGTGTAAAAATTAATCTCACTAACGAATTTATTAAATTCAAGTATAAATACTATACTTATATCGGAGCTCGATATAACCTCGAAATAGCGCCGCCAATTATTTCAGGAACTACACTTGCTTTAACTTTAATAACTTCTGCCTTTGCAACTACTTTAAAGAATAAACCTATACCCAAAATAATTAAAATCTTGCGTAAATTTATTAGTATAAGCAAGCCTCTCGAACGGATTACTATTTATATAATTAAAGCCGCTTCCATAATCTTTCTAATTAATAAAAGCTATAATATTTATAAAAAAAACTTATACTATACTTTTGCTATTTCTATAAAGGAAATCTACGAAAAAACCGAAAAGAAAAAGAAAGAAAAGATTAACTCTAAACTAATAATTCCTATAAAATACTATTATTTTATTAAAGCTTTCTTCAAAAAGGAAGCTAATACTCTGCCTTTATATCGTAAATGTAATTACTATATTAAATTTACTAATAAACAAATTCCCACTTATGCTAAAAGTTACCGCATATCCTAAAAGGAATTTAAATTAATTAAGAATTATATTAATAAGAACTTGTCCAAGAGATTTATTACGACTAGCAAAGCTCCTTAGTTTTTATTAATCTTATTTATTAAAAAGCCGGGTAAAGGACTACAATTCTGCATAGATTACCGTCGCTTTAACGCAATTACCAAAAAGGACAAATACCCTTTGCCTCTTATGGACGAGACTTTAGCTTAGCTAAATAGCACTAAAATCTTCACTCGATTAGACGTACGGCACGCCTTTAACCGTGTGCGTATAAACGAGGAAAGCGAAGACTTAACTACTTTCACTACTCGCTATAAATAATTTAAGTTAAAAGTATTGCTATTTGGACTTTGCAATAGACTAGCTACCTTTTAAAAGTATATTAACGAGACTCTTTAGGATTGCCTAGGCTAGTTCGCTATTACTTACTTAAATAATATTTTTATTTATAGTAAAAACGAATAAAATTATATAAAACACGTCTAATACGTTTTATAGCTTTTAATTTACGCTAGCCTATAGGCCGATATTAAAAAGTGCGAGTTTCACGTTACTCGTACTAAGTTTCTAGGACTTATAGTTAGTACTACTGGAGTTGAGATGGACTTTGCCAAAGTATAAACTATTAAAAACTAGCCTACCCCGAATACCGCCATCGAGATAGCTTTATTCACGGGATTCTATAACTTCTATTATAGATTTATCACCGACTACTCGCGAATCCTAGCCCTTTTAACTGCTCTATAAAAAAAGAATACGCTATTCGTATAAAGTAATAAATACTAAGCTATTTTCCAATTAATAAAGAATATTATTAGCACTAAATTAATATTATTCCACTTCGATAAAGATAAAACTTATTATTTGGAAATTAACGCTTTTAATTATATATTTTTTAAAATACTCTTTTAGTTCGCTAACTCCGACGGCCTACTTCACTCGATAACCTACTTCTTTAAGAAAATAGTCCTTATTAAATGCAATTATAAAATCTACGATAAAAAACTTCTAGCTATCGTACGTTCTTTGGAAGAGTAGCGCTTTAAATTGGAAGGAATTGGATTCTTTATTTAAATCTTTACCGATTATAAAAACTTAAAATACTTTACTACTATTAAAAAACTTATTCGTCGACAAATTAAATAGGCTGAATTCCTATTGTAATTCCACTTTAAGATTTAATATCGTTTTAGCAAACTAAACGGCAAAGCCGATGCTCTAATAAAAAAGATAAGCGATTTCCTTTAAAACGATACAAACGAACGCTAAAAGTATATAAATCAAATCTTACTTCTATCGCATCGACTCTTCCCTGCTATACGAAAGGACTTCGCTTTAAAAACCGTTTCAAAAGCTATATTAACGCACTAATTGCTTAATATTAAGCTAGACGCAATAGAAGAGATTCGCTAAGCGCAAGGAATAAATAAGTTTTATTTTAATATTTTAAAAAAACTAAAAAAGAAGGAACGAGTTAGCCTCGACGTTTCTCTACTATATTATAGTATCGATAATTATAAACTCCTTCGATTTAAAGGCAAAGCTTAAGTACTAAACGGCCTTCGAATTAACTTAATTAAAAAAGTTTATAGCCAACCTTTAATCGAGCACCCTAAAGTCGCCAAGACCTTGATCTATTTGAAATGCTATTACTACTAGCCTCGCATAAATAAAACAATTATTTAATTTATATAAAATTATTATAATTGCCGACGTAGTAAAGCTCCAAGGGATATATATAATAGATTTCTCAATCCTTTGCCAATACCGCTACAGCTTTGGCAAAATATTTTAATGGACTTCGTTACTAGACTATCGCTTTATAAAGGCTATAACGCTATTCTTGTAGTCGTATGCCGACTATCCAAAGAACGCTACTTTATTCCCTATTTTTTAAAAAAAGACGAAACTTTTGCCGAGGAAATAGCTTATTTGCTTATAAAGTACGTATAGAAATATCATAAACTATTCGATTTTACTATCTTCGATCGAAAAGTATAATTTATAGCGGAAATATAGAAATACTTATACCGAATACTTAAAATCATAGCACGACTCTCTATTGCTTTTTACCCGTAGTCGGACAAATAAACTAAAATTGCTAATAGCGAAATAGAACGCTACTTTAAAACGTACGTTAATTACTAATAGAACGACTAGGTCTCCTAGCTCTTTATGGCCGAATTCGCTATTAACGATTACGTTTTGGATATTATTTAAGCAAGCCTATTTTTTGCCAATAAGGGCTACTACCTTCGAATGGACTTCGACCTTGAATCGAAAACTAAAGCTTCCTATATAACTAAGGAGAAGTACGATCGAGAAACGACTATCGCCTTTGCCTAAAAAATAAAGAAGCTTTAGATCCTGCTACAAAAGGAGACTTCCTTGGCTTAGATTAGAATAGAAGGATTTGCAAATTAGCATCGAAAGTCGGCCTCGAATTACTAAATCGGAGATAAAGTATAAGTATTTATAAAAAATATTCGTACGAAACGAAACTATCGAAAGCTAAATAATAAATAAATCGAGCTTTATTCTATTTTACAAAAAATTAGCTACATTTTTTATAAAATCGATATACTAAATACTAAGATTTATAATGTATTTTACTCGAGCCTACTACGCCTCGATCCTAATAATCCTTTACTTAAATAAATCCCCGACTTTATAAAATCGGAAATCATCGACGGCGAGAAGAAATACAAAGTTACCAAAATATTAAACGCTCGCCTCCACTACGGCAAGTTGTAATATTAAGCTAAATGGAAAGGATGGCCCCCAAATAATACGTGGTATAGCGTAGAAGCCTTCGAGAATGCAAAGGACCTATTGCAAGAATTCCACTTAGCTTATCCACGACTCCCTGGCCCCAAGGATAAATGAGAATGGAGACGAAAGATAAAGAAGCCTAAGAAATTATTAAAATAAGCTTTAATTATAGTTAGAAAGGATTTTAATATAGAAAAGCATTATTTTTACTATATTATTTTTATTATTTTTAATACTTTAGAAATTAGGCCAATTTTCGGGTTTCCCGAAAATTAGCTTTATATTTTAAGCTGCAACTTTTTTAAACTATAACTTTTTTAGGCCGCAATTTAGGTTAAGTAACCTAGGATTTCAAAGGGGAGAGTATTGTGACGAATATCGGTCACCAAGGCATATAAAGGATTAGGATTGCCAGATTAGGACTAGCGCCTTCTATGCTTTGTCTTGCAAGCTTAAAGGAAGCGATACTAATTCCCTTTGAGGCTTTTGCGCTTGTATATTAGACAGGCTCTCCCTATACTCTCTTCTAGAGGTTATCTTAGTTATTTTTGAATATAATTATATAATTTGCTTTGCTCGTTCCTTATAAATAATTATATTATTAATCGTTTATTAATATAATTAAATATTCTTTTATTATATAATCGAATTAATAATATTCGATATTTTTTATTATTAATTTTTATTATAAAAATTTTTTTATTTTTTATTTTTTTTAATATTATTTTCTTTATTATAATAATATTATCGTTTAAAATAACGCTAAATCCAAAATCGTTAAATAATTTTTTTAATTAAAAAACGTCGAGGAATTTCTAAAATATATTTCGTTTATATATTAGTTTTAAATTAATAGAAATCTCGTTTTCGATTATAGAATATATTAATTTTAAAATATTTTTTTTTTTATAAATAATTATAATAAAATAAATATTTACGAAATCGTAATTATTTAAAATAATAAATCAAAAAAATTATTTTTTGGAATTAAATTTAATTATTGAATTTACTTTTATTAATTTTGCATTTTTACGTTATAATATAATAAATCTTTTTTTTAACGAGGATTTTGTAATCGAGATTTAAAATATAAAAAAAAAACTTTTTCTATTATATTTTAATCGATATTTAATTAATATATAAATAATTATTTTTTATTATTAATATTATTGCAATAATAATTTTTAGCATCGAGTTTTTTAATAATATAAATAATGTTTTATTTTTTTAATAGCTTACTTATTTATTTATTAATAAAATATTTATTCTTCGATATCGAGCTTTAATTTAAATAAATATTTTTTATGAAATTTAATAATAACTTCGATAGCGTATTTTAAATCCTTAGCTTTATACTAATTATCGTAGTTTAAAATCTAATTTCTTTATTTTACTAAATAATATAATTTGTATTAACGATATTTTTTTTTAAAGTTTACTATTTTTTTTATTTTCTATTTCTTATTTTCGTTTCCCAAATTATTTATAACGAATTCCGAATCTAAATTTATTATTATTTAATTATTAAAAAAATCTCGAAAGCGCTCTCGAAAAGCGAATAAGAAATTTATATAAAAAATATTATAATATTTTTAAATATCGAGCAACTTTAATTAATAAATTTAAAAATTAATTTTTTCTTTTATACGAAATAATTTAATATATTTCGAATTAAGTTTTTTATATAATTATAAGGAACGAGCAAAGTAAATTATATAATTATATTCAAAAATAATTAAAACAATTTTTAAAAAAGAGTATAGGAAGAGCCTATTTAATATACAAGCGTAAAAACTTCAAAAAAAGCTAATATCGCTTTCTTTAAGTCTGCAGGACAAAGCATGGAAAGCGCTAGTCCTAATTTGGTAATTCTAATCCTTTGTATATTTTAGTAATCGATATTCGTTATAATACTTCCTTTTTTGAAATCCTAGATTACTTAATCTAAATTACGATTTAAAAAAGTTATAGCTTAAAAAAATTGCGATTTAAAATATAAAGCTAATTTTCGGGAAACCCGAAAATTAGCTTGATTTCTAAAATATTAAAAACAATAAAAATAATATAATAAAAATAATGCTTTTTTATATTAAAATCTTTTTTAATTATAATTAAAATTTATTTTAATAATTTCTTAGATTTTTTTATTTTTCGTTTTTATTCTCGTTCGTCTTTAAAGCTAGGGAATTATAGATAAGCTAAATGGAATTTTTGTAATAAATTTTTTGCATTCTCGAAAACTTTCGCATCGTATTACGTATTATTTAAAAGCTATTTTTTCCATTTAATTTAATATTGCAATTTGCTGTAATGGAAGCGAGCGTTTAATATTTTAATAACTTCGTATTTTCTTTCGCTATTAATAATTTCCGGTTTTATAAAATCAAGGATTTATCTAAGCAAAAAATTATTAGGATCGAAGTATAGTAAACTCGAGTGGAATATATTATAAATTTTAATATTTAATATATCGATTTTATAAAAAATATAACTAATCTTTCGTAAAATAAAATAAAGCTCGATTTATTTATTATCTAATTTTCGATAATTTCGTTTCGTACGAATATTTTTAATAAATACTTATATTTTATCTTCGATTTAATAATTCGAGGCCGGCTTTTAACGTTAATTTGCAAATTCTTTTATTTTAATTTAAATTAAAAAAGTCTTCTTTTATAGCAAGATTTAAAGCTTTTTTATTTTTTAAACGAAGGCAATAATCGTTTTTCGATCGTACTTTTTTTTAATTATACGAAAAGCTTTAATTTTTAATTTAAAATAAAAGTTTATTCGTGGGTAATAACTTTTATTAACGAAGAACGAGCTTATTTGAATAGTATTCGAAACGTGACTATTAATAGCGAATTCGGCTATAGAAAGCTAAAGAACCTAATCGTTTTATTAGTAATTAATATACGTTCTAAAATAGCGTTCCATTTCGCTATTAGCTATTTCAATTTATTTATCTAATTACGAATAAAAAATAATAAAGAATCGTGCCGTAATCTTAAATATCCGATATAAGTATTTCCATATTTCCGCTATAAACTATACTTCTCGATTAAAGATAACAAAGTCGAATAATTTATAATATTTCCATATATACTTTATAAATAAATAAGTTATTTCCTTAGCAAAAGTTTCGTTCTTTTTTGAAAAATAAAAAATAAAATAACGTTCTTTAAATAATCGGCACACGATTATAAAAATAGCATTATAGCTTTTATAAAACGATAATCCCATAACGAAGTCCATTAAAATATTTTGCTAAAGCTATAGAAGTATTAGTAGAGAATTAAAAAATCCATTATATATATTCCTTGAAGCTTTACTACATCGATAATTGTAATAGTTTTATATAAATTAAATAATTATTTTATTTATATAAAGCTAATAGTAATAGCGTTTCAAATAAATCAAAGTTTTAGCAACTTCGAGGTACCCGATTAAAAATTGGCTATAAACTCTTTTAATTAAATTAATTCGAAAATTATTTAATATTTAAACTTTGCTTTTAAATCGAAAAAATCTATAATCGTCGATATTGCAATATAGTAAGAAAATGTCGAGGCTAACTCGTTTCTTCTCTTCCAATTTCTTTAAAGTATTAAAACAAAACTTATTTACTTTTTACATTTAATAAATTTCTTTTATTGCATTCAATTTAATATTAAATAATTAGTACGTTAATATAATTTTTAAAAAAATCTTTAAAGCGAGATTCTTTCATACGATAAAGAAAAGTTTGTATAATAAAAATAAAACTTAATTTATATACTTTTAACGTTTATTTATATTATTTTAAAAAAAAAATCGCTTATTCTTTTTATTAAAGCATCGGCCTTGCCGTTTAGCTTACTAAAATAGTATTAAATCTCAAAATAAAATTGTAATAGAAATTTAATCTATTTAATTTATCGACGAATAAATTTCTTAATAATAATGAAGTATTTTAGATTCTTGTAATCGATAAGGATTTAAATAAAAAGTCTAATTCCTTCCAATTTAAAGCGCTACTCTTCCAAAAAACGTATAATAGCTAAAAGTTTTTTATCGTAGATTTTATAATTGCATTCGACGGAGACTATCTTTTTAAAAAAATAAGCTATCGGGTAAAGCAAGCCGTCGAAGTTAGCGAATTGAAAAAGTATTCCAAAGAATATATAATTAAAAACGTTAATCTCTAAATAATAAGCCTTATCCCTATCGAAATACGATAATACTAGCTTAATGCTAACGGTATTCTTTATAAATTGGAAAGCAGCTTAGCATTTATTACTCTATATAAATAACGTATCCTTTTTTTATAAAATAGTTAAAAAAGCTAAGATTCATAAGTAATCGATAATAAATCTGCAATAAAAATTACAAAATCCTATGAATAAAACTATCTCGATAATAATATTCGAAATAAGCCAATCCTTAATAATTTATACTTTAGCAAAATCCATCTTAACTTTAATAATATTAATTATAAATCCTAGAAATTTAATATAAATAACGTGAAACTCGCACTTCTTAATATCGGTCTATAGACTAACGTTAATTAAAAGTTGTAAAATATATTAAATATATTCTATATAATCTTATTCGTTTTTATTGTAAATAAGGATATTATCTAAATAAACAATAACGAATTAGCTTAAGCAATTCTAAAAAATCTCGTTAATATACTTTTGAAAAATAGCTAATTTATTGCAAAGTTTAAATAGTAATATTTTTGATTTAAATTATTTATAGCGAATAATGAAAGTAGTTAAATCTTCGCTTTCCTCGTTTATATATATATAGTTAAAGGCATGCCGTACATTTAATTAAGTGAAGATTTTAATACTATTTAGTTAAGCCAAAGTTTTGTTTATAAAAAGCAAAAAGTATTTATCCTTTTTAATAATTGCATTAAAGCGACGATAGTTTATGTAAAATTGTAATCCTCCACCCGACTTTTTAATAAATAAAATTAATGAAAATCAAAAAACTTTACTAACTATAATAAATCCTTTAAATAAATTTTTATTAATATAATTTTTAATTAATTCGAATTCCTTTTGGGATATGCGATAGCTTTTAGCATAAATAGAAACTTATCCATCGATAAATTCAATGTAGTAATTATATTTACAATATAAAAGCAAAGTATTAATTTCTTTTTTAAAAAAAACTTTAATAAAATAATAGTATTTTACAAAAATTATTAATTTAAAATTAATTTCTTCTTTTTCTTTCTTTTCGACTTCTTTATAAATCTTTTTTATAAAAATAGTAAAAGTATAGTATAGGCTTTTTTTATAAGTATTGCAACTTTTATTAATTAAAAAAATTATAGAAGCGGCTTCAATTATATAAATAATAATCTTTTTGGGAAGCTTACTTATATTAGCAAATTTACGCAAGATTTTGGTTACTTTAAATATAGATTTATTCTCCAAAATAATTGCAAAGGCAAAAGCTATTAAAATCAAAGCAAATGTAATTCCCAAAGTAACTAACGACGCTATTTCGAGCTTATATCGAGCTCCGATATAAATACAATATCTATACTTAAATTCAATAAATTCGTTAATAAAATTAATTTTTATACTATAGTAATATATCTATTACTTGCCAATAATAGTCTAATAAATAAAATTCGTAACGTAAAAATAAACGTTATCGGCAATATAATTCTAAATCCATATACAAAAGTATATAGCATAAATTATACGCGCTTTCCCATCTTCGCTATAGTCTTCAATTTCTTTAAACTTGGCTAACTCGACGAAATCGATACCTAATACTTCGCATACTCTTTAAGCGATCTCGAAATTAATATAATTTCCTTCGCAAACGTTTATATTTATTAAAGCTTATATAATAATTTTATTATTTCTAATTATTATATAATTTAAAAAAAAAATAAGTTTTCGTATAAAGCGTCGGAAATTAAATTAATATATGCAAAAAATAATTTTTTAATAATAACTTCTTTAAAAATTATTCGTTTTCCAAATCGATTTTATAATTAAAATAGTAATTTAATTATCGATTATAATTAAAATCGTAATCGTTGTCAACGTCGGTATTAGCCTCGAACAAATATTCCACGTTATTTACTTTCGAAGGTTTATCTTTTCTCTAAAAGCAATCGGGTAACTTATAATCGGGCTTTCCACAACTATAGCATTTTACTTTTGTTTTAATAGTGGGCTTAAAGTAAAGCTTTGGCATTGCGATTCCGGCAGGAGTAGAGGTAGTGAATTTAGCAAACGCGGAAGCTGAAAATTGAGGAGGTCGAGGGATTGTAAAAAAAGGGGGAATTCGAGGTCGTCGAATTACGAATCTCTTCTTTTACGTCTCTATTTTTATCTTTCCTTTTACTAATTAATAATCTAAATATTATCGTAGTAAATAATATACTTTTTAACTAATTCGTCCATAATTTAATAATCGATTACTATAATTAAAGTAATTTATAATTTAATACTAAGCTTTTTACAAAACTTATGCAATTTAATATCTTTAATTATAAAAAGTTCCATTATAATACATTCCTATTCGACGTAAAAGCTTTAGAAATCGTTTCTATAATATAATTTATTAAACTTATTCTATAAATTCTTAATTTTATTAAAATTATCGTAATGCTTATTTATATTCGTGAAAATCTCTTCCACATTAATATATGCAATAAAAAAGTCGACTTAAAATCTAGTCTATAACTATTTAACGACCAAATTAATTACTCTACTTCTAATATATACCATTTTAATCTTTTCAATAAAGAAGTAATTAACGTTAATATCGAGCTTAATTATTATAATAATTTTTTAATTATCGTATTTAACTTTGTCCAATTTAATAAAGGAGTTAAAATATAATAAACGTTCGGATTTTGGAGATTTAAATTCGTAAAGAATAAAATCGAAATATAAAATAAATCGATTCTCGTAATATCGAATTACTATATCTTTATTTTGCAAAACGACGTTAACGAACTTAAAAAACTTCCGAGCTTCATCGAATAATTTCTCCAATTATTAATAATTATTAAAAGTTTTATATACGAAGTCTAAAACTTTTTGCGGAAATTATTTATCGCCATTTACTAATGTAGCCCAAATTACGACCTTTTGTATATTCCTAGCGATAGGGTGCATATCCTCGTCGTTAGTATTATGGAAATCGGATTACTAAAAGCGTTTGATATTTTAAAGGGGAATTTAATCGATTGCGCTATTCGTATAGAAAAAAGATATAAAATCATTTCCAGCAAAGAGATTTGCACTATTATCTCTCGCTATTTTATTAATATATTTATAATATAAAAAAAAAATCTATTATTAAATAATGTAAATAAATCTTTAGCGCGTAAAAGTTAGCAACTCGTGAGTCGAAACTATACAAGGAATAAAATTATATAAAGAATCCTAAATTTATATATTTAAATAAGCAATATAAAGGAATTCTACGTAAAGGAAACAAATTCTCGTAGAGGAGAGAATACAAAAAGCGTTACCGTTCCACGTAAGGGAATTAATATTAAATGCTACAAGCTTTTATAAAGGAATTTGTATTATTGCGAACGTTTTTCCAAAATTATAATTCTTCGAGTTTTAGCGTATATGCGAGGTAACAAATTTATTAAAATCTTTTATAAAAAATTAAATAAATATTAGTCTTAGTTATTATATAAAAAACGAGCAAAGTAAATTATATAATTATATTTAAAAATAATTAAAACAATTTCTAAAAAAGGGTATAGGGAGAGCCTGTCTAATATACAAGCGCAAAAGCTTCAAAAAGAGCTAGTATCGCTTCCTTTGAGCCTGCAGGACAAAGTATGGAAGGCGCTAGTTCTAATCTGGCAATCCTAACCCTTTGTATGCTTTAGTAATCGATATTCGTTATAATAATTAATTAAATACGAAATTCTTTATATTTAATATTATACGCTATTCGATTTCAAATTCCATTTTTTTATATTTAGTATTATAATACTTTATTTAAATATTTTGCATATATATAAAAATTTCTCGAAATTTTTTATAAATATTCCATAATCGTTTTGCTAATTCTTATACTAACTCGAATTTATAATTTAAAAAAGCGCGAATTTAATATAATTTAATTATTTTACTATTTACTTCGAATAAAGAAATGCCTATTATCGATAATAAATTATTATTTTAATAGAATTCCGTTAAATTAAACTAATTTGCTTAATTATTTTATTCGAAATCCACGAATATTTGAAAATAATATTTAATAACGAAATTTATTTTTTTAATAAATTTATTTATTTAAAAATAGAAAAATATTAAAATCTTTCGCGAAATACCGATCGCTTTAATAAAAGTCGATTAGAAATTTAATATAAATAATTCGATTTAGTTCGTTATAATATTATTTAATATTCTATATTTCGAAAATATATACTTTAGGAATATTTATATAAAATACATTAAAATTATATTTTTTCGAATTAAAATAATTTCTACTTTTTTCGTTAATTTATAAATTATAATTAGTTTTATATTATATTATAACGAATATCGATCACTAAAGTATACAAAGGGTTAGGATTACCAAATTAGGACTAGCGCCTTCCATGCTTTGTTCTGCAAACTCAAAGGAAGCGATACTAGCTTCCTTTGAAGCTTTTGCATTTATATATTAGATAGGCTTTTCCCATACTCTTTTCTAAAAGTTGTTTTAATTATTTTTGAATATAATTATATAATTTGCTTTGCTCGTTCCTTATATAATAATTAAAACCAATATTTATTTAATTTTTTATAAAAGATTTTAATAAATTTATTATTCTACGTATATGCTAAAACTCGAAGAATTATAGTTTTGGAAAAACGTTCGCAATAGTATAAATTCCTTTACAAAAGCTTATAGCATCTAATACTAATTCCTTTACGTAGAATAGTAACGCTCTTTGTATTCTCCCTTTCGCGAGAATTTATTTTCTTTACATAGAACTTTTCTATATTATTTATTTAAATATATAAATCCAAAATTCTTTACGTAATTTTATTTCTTATATAATTTCGATTTACGAATTACTAATCTTTACGCGTTAAAAATTTATTTACATTATTTAATAATAAATTCTTTTTTCTATATTATAAATATATTAACAAAATAGCGAGAAATAATAACGCAAATTTTTTTATTGGAAATAATTTTATATTTTCCTTTTATATAAATAGCGTAATCGATTAGACTTTTTCAAAATACTAAATGCTTTAGGCATTTCGATTTCCACGATATCGATAATAAAAATATATATTTTATTACTAAAAATATATAAAAAACCGTTATTTAAACTATATTAGTAAATGGAAATAAATAATTATAATAAAAAGTTTTAGATTTCGTATATAAAACTTTTAACGATTATTAATAATTAGAGAAATTATTCGATAAAGCTCGGAAGTTTTTTAAATTCGCTAACGTTACTTTGCAAAATAAAAATATAGTAATTCGATATTACGAGAATCGATTTACTTTACGTTCTAATTCTATTCCTTACGAATCCAAATTTTTAAAATCCGAACGCTTACTATATTTTAAATTTTTCATTAAATTAAATAAAACTAAATATAACGATTAGAAAACTATTATAATAATTAAACTCGATATTAATACTAATTACTTTTTTATTAAGAAAATTAAAATAATATATATTAAAAATAAAGTAATTAATTTGGCCATTAAATAATTATTATAATAGATTAAATTACTTAAATAATTCAAAATGCAATTACGATATATTATTATTAAACTCGATATAGAACTAAAGTAAACTCGGTACTAAATCGGACTATACTTTTAATTAACGAATATAAAGAATTACTATAGTAATTTTTTAATAGTTACTTAATTACTAATTGGCCAAAGATTTAGCAGCTATCGTATTCCCTTCATACGATAGCCTAGCCGAGGCCTAGCCTCGAGCTCCTAAAGGCCTAATCCTTTACATTACTCCCCTCCTTCTCTTTTCTCCCTCCTTTATATTATTACCGATTCCCTTTCGATTTTTTCTTTCATATACTTATACGACCTTTTAGCGATACATAACCTTTCCGCTTTCGAATTTCCTATTACTTTAAATTAATTAAATCTTTAACGAATTTCTATAGTTTTTAAATAAACTTTTTATAATTAATTTATTTAATTAAATATAAATCGAAACTTCCTCGACTTTATTTCTAATCTTTAATTTTATTAATACTATATTTTTAATTATTATTAACTCGTAGCTTAATCGAGTGTAATTCGATCACTATTTAACCTTTTAACGATTTATTAACTAGCTTTAGTAATCGTGTGGGAAAGACGTTATAGCGATTTAGGGGAACGTTCAGCCTATACATATGCGAGCCACATACTTCTCGTATAATGTACTTTGCGTACCGCTAATCAAGCTTCTTACTTGGGCGTTCCGTAGCGATATTTTCCAAGCTCAGCCAAACCTTGTCCCCTACCTTATACGCCGGGGCTTAGTCTCTTCTCCGATTTGCAACCGACTCTTGGACCTCTTATACTACTGCCATAGAGGCTTCTGCCATTTCTCGTACGTCCTTCAACTTGCGGAATACGGCGTCTACTCTCGAGATAGGGGAGTCTCGAGTACAATTCGGCTCTATTTCAAGGCTAAGCTATAGCATTTCCTAATTCCAATCGTAAATTATAAAAAAAGGCGCTACTTCTATAGCGAAAGCGTTCCGGCCATTAATCGCCTCTACTTTAATTAGCAAATAATTTACCTAATCGTTTTAGGCCTAATTAATTAGCTTTTTTAGTATTATCTCGACGACTTTATTTATTTGCTTTATAAACTCGTTAATTTCGAGCGAAAAGGAAGTATTAAATTAGCGTTATATTTAAAGTAAATTGCATAATCTTTTTTAAAATATATTTATAAATTATATTCCTCGATTTAAAATAATAGCTTAAAGTAAATAATAGTGAGAATAGTATTTAATTAGAAATTATTTCGCTATTATTTCGGTCTCGATATTTTCTAAATCTTTCGCTATTACTTTTTTACTTAAGCGATCCGTAAATACTATTATATTCGTATACTTTTTCGATAAAGGAAGGTTTATAATAAAATCTATAAATAATTCGAACTAAACTTAGTTTAGTATTGGAAGTAATTTAAAGAAGTTTTATTTTTTCGATTTCTAAATTTTATTACTATTATAGCTATTACAAATTTTAATGAATTATCGTATTTCCCTCGATATTTTTAGCTAGAAGAATTAGCGAGCTACTATTATATATATAGACTTTTGTTCGAGGTAAATATATATCGAGAAATTATATATTTCCTAAAATATTTTTATTTTTATATTTTTTCTCGAAAAAACTTAAATATAGCTTCGATATATTAATTTATCGTTTATAAATACTTCGTATTTAGCTATTAATACTTTCAACCGCAAGCTTGGTAGGAATCGCTACTTTTAGTTTTGTACGACTTTTAAAATCCGAGCGTATTTAAAATCGTTTTAAATAGCTTTCGACTAATTCCTAAATAGGACCGATATAGTATTTATTTCTCTTTCGTCGTTTTTTGCTCGAAAGCGATTTATTCCCGCTACTATTACTTCTCCTTTCTCTATTTATTTTAGTTTAATTAACTATATATTCTTTTTTTGTAATTTATTATCGTTTGCTTTTTTAGAAAAGTTTTAATTCCTTTTTAATAAAGCGTTTACTTAATTATTATCTATGCTCGAAATATAAATAATTCGAAAGTTATATTAAAAAAATATTAAAAACTATTTTATTTACTATTTAATTAATTTCTATATAATTATAAAATATTATAAATTTTTATAATTCGAGTAAACTTCGAATTTTTCCAAATTTTTAAACTTTATATTAAATTCTTTAAAGTTTCGTATAATCGCGAGTATTTCTTTATTATAAATTTTGTAATTGCATTTAGCTTCGTTTAGCTTTCGAAAA
This sequence comes from Phialocephala sp. D728, assembly GCA_003988865.1. NCBI lineage: Eukaryota > Fungi > Ascomycota > Leotiomycetes > Helotiales > Mollisiaceae > Phialocephala > Phialocephala sp. D728. The sequence goes on along the minus strand of QYAJ01000208.1, from coordinate 8,798 downwards.
TAGAACGAATAAAATACGAATAAATCTTTTGCATTAATTTGCAAAAAAGTATTTCCGATATATTAATTTAATAAATTAATCTCGATTCGTATTTCCTTTTTGTAATTAAATAAAGCCAAAGTCGATTTTATTAAAAAAATCCTTTTTAATTATTTAAAAGCTTTATTTATTTAATTTAATTATAAAAATATTTTATTTTTGCAAATAAATTCGATTAAAAGCCGAATTAGATTTAAATAATAATCGATAAATCTTTAGTAGAAATTAAAGAATTCCAAAAAGCTTTATATATCTTTTATAATCGTTAATACTTTCTATTTTTAAATAGCTTTAATATTACGAGAAATGACGCACGTGACGTACCGTGCTATGCCTGCCTTACTTAGCTAGCTTAGCGATGCTTAGCGAGTATATCTTGCCCTTCGATAGCACAAAAATAAATTATCTTTCTACTAAATCTCCTTTTCGCAATAATAGTAGCAATATACTATATTTTATTCGTTCTAAATTATATATAATCTCGAACGCGATTATTGCGATCCTTGCTAATTGTATTACTTTACAAATAATAAATATTATAATCGATTTGGAAATTATTAAAATTGCGCACGGTTTTAATAAACTTCTCGATATTAATTATAAATACGTAAAAAATATCGAACTATATATAAAAAAACAAATCGAGCGAATTATTTAAAAATACTCGTTAATCGCGCACGAGATATAATCGCTCCTAGGTCGTAGCATTAGAAGTTCTAACGAGTTAAAGAAGTTACTTATATTTAAAAGCTAGCTTTACTTTAAAACAAGCTTTACTACAAATCTACGAAAGTTTCTATAATTATTTCTATCGCTAGAAAAGCTAGAAGAATTAAAATTAAATTTAAATAACTTTTTTACTATTTTTCGATTTTTACTTTCGAGCAGCATTATCGAAGAAATAAATCCAAACTCGTAAAAGCGACTAGCTATAATAGCATTAAATGGATTTTTAAATAATAACGATAATGCTATTTAAAGCAGCGAGCTGGGAGGCTTAAGTTCTAATCGTAATAATAATAATAATTTAGTTTTAAACGAGAACGTTAATAATTTTTTTACTTTTATACTAGAAATATAAATATAATTCGTAGTAATAATAGTAACGATAATGCGTTAAATAAATGCAAATAATAATTAAAAAGCTAATTATAAATATTATAACGAAAATTTAAATATCGATAAAAGAAATTTTATAAATATAAAATAAAGATTTATCGATATTAATTTCTTCGATTTCGATTTTAATAAATTCTATAATTTAAATAATTACATTATCGTCGAATAAAATATATATTAAAGAAATGTATATTTATTTATTAATATTATTAAGAATAGCTTTATAAAAGCACGGACTAAAATCGTTAAATAAAATTTGCATATTTATTTAAAAGAATTAGTTATAAATTAGTATATTAGCGAATTTAATAATTTAATGAAAATCGGTTTAAAATATAATTAAAAAAGCATTATTGTATAATATAATTTTTTGATTTAACGATTTAAAATATCGATGAATAAAGCTTTAATAAAGTTTAGTAGCGAAAGATACACGAGAATTAATGTTTACGTAGGCCGAAATGTTTATATATATATTTTAATAATTATATATTTAGTAAAAATAATTGAATTCGATAAATTTATTTAATAATTATTATAAATATATAATAATCTCGATTTAGAATTGCGAATTTATATATTTCGCTTTATCGAAAGAATTATAGTTTTAGAATTTATAAAATATATGGATGCGAAGATCGAGTTATAAAAGAGCTTACTTAATGCATATAATAAAAATTATAAAATTAGTAATTATAGCGGCTTTAGTAGCGGCGAGCTTAATAGAGGTAACGTAAATTTGATTAAGCAAAATACGCGACTATATCGATTGTAATAATTTCGACTTTTTATACTTTATATAAATTTCCGATTAAACTTTCTATTTAGTTAAATTACTTAATAAAATAATGCTGACAGCACTAAGTCCACTATGCCGAGACCGCAGCTGCCGCCTTCCCGACCCAGATTTGCATTTCCAGCAAGTTCGGCATTAGGAAGAATAGGCTAATAGCAAAAAGGATAAACCTACAGATCGAACTTTTTAAGCGTTTAATAGTAATTTAGTAGTAGTTACAAATATAAACGCTATTGCAAATACGACGGCACGAACTTTTTTATAAATAATTTTTATAACGTTTTTTATAAATTTAACGCTTTTTATAATAAAAAATTAAAGAATATAAAATATTTTTTTATAAAAAATTTAAATATTAATTTTTATTAAATCGAATAGCTTTAATACGAAAACGATAGCGTTAAAGATTAAATTAATTTAGTTATCGAATTAAAGGAAATTAAATACCGAAAATGCAATAAAAAGTTTTCGTCGCGAAATTAATTATTTAAATATATATATAAAAATATTTATTTAATAATAAAAATGGAAAATGAAAAAGTGAAAATAGAAAAATTAAAAATGAAAGTAATAAAACTCGAAGTAATATTAAAATTTATTATAAATAAAAAAAATAATATTAATGAAAAAACTATCGATAAAGATAGAAATATATAAGGAACGAGTAAAGTAAATTATATAATTATATTCAAGAATAATTAAAACAATTTTTAGAAAAGGGTATAGGGAGAGCCTATTTAATATACAAGCGCAAGAGCTTTAAAGGGAGCTAGTATCGCTTCCTTTAAGTTTGTAGAATAAAGTATAGAAGGCGCTAGTCCTAATTTGGCAATTCTAACCCTTTGTGTGCTTTGGTAACCGATATTCGTTACAATACTTTCCCCTTTTGAAATCCTAGGTTATTTGATCTAAATTACGACTTAAAAAAGTTATAGCTTGAAAAAGTTGCGGCTTGAAAAAGTTGCGGCTTAAAATATAAAGCTAATTTTCGGGTAACCCGAAAATTGGCCTAATTTCTAAAGCATTAAAAATAATAAAAATAATATAGTAAAAATAACGTTTTTCTAATTAAAATCCTTTCCAACTATAATTAAAACCTATTCTAATAATTTCTTAAGCTTTTTTATCTTTCGTCTCTATTCTCGTTTATTCTTGGGGCTAGGGAATCGAGAATAAGCTAAGTGGAATCCTTGCAATAAATCCTTTACGTTTTCGAAAGCTTTCGCGCCGTACTACGTATTATCCGAGAGCCAGCCTTTCTATTTAGTTTAATATTGCAGCTTGCCGTAATGGAGGCGGGCGTTTAATATTTTAGTAACTTTGTACTTTTTCTCGCCGTCGATAATTTCAAGTTTTATAAAGTCGGGGATTTGTTTAGGTAAAAGATTATTAGAATCGAGGCGTAGTAAGCTCGAATAAAATACATTATAAATCCTAATGTTTAATATATCGATTTTATAAAAAATATAATCAATTTTTCGTAGAATAGAATAAAGCCTAATTTGCTTATTATTCAACTTTCGGCAATTTCGTTTTATATAAATATTTTTAGTAAATATTTATACTTTATCTCCGATTTAGTAATTCGGGACCGGCTTTCGGCGTTAATTTGCAAATTCTTTTATTTTAATTTAAGCTAAAAAAGTTTCCTTTTATAGCAGAATCTAAAGCTTTTTTATTTTCTAAACGAAAGCGATAATCGTTTTTCGATCGTACTTCTCCTTAGTTATACAAGAAGCTTTAATTTCTAATTTAAAATCGAAGTTTATTCGTGGATAATAGCTTTTATTAGCGAAAAACGGGCTTACTTAAATAATATCCGAAATATGATCGTTAATAGCGAATTCGGCTATAGAGAGCTAAAGGATCTAATCGTTCTATTGGTAATTAACGTACGTTTTGAAGTAGCGTTCTATTTCGCTATTAGCTATTTTAGTTTATCTATTTAATTACGGGTAAAAAGCAGTAAAAAATCGTGCCGTAATCTTAAGTATTCGGTATAAGTATTTCTATACTTCCGCTATAAATTATACTTCTCGATCAAAAATAATAAAATCGAATAATCTATAATATTTCCATACGTATTTTATAAGTAAATAAGCTATCTCCTCGGCAAAAGTTCCGTCCTTTTTTAAAAAATAAAGAATAAAATAGCGTTTTTTAAATAGTCGGTATATAATTACAAGAATAGCGTTATAGCCTTTATAAAGTAGTAATCCTATAACGAAGTTTATTAAAATATTTTGCTAAAATTATAAAAGTATTAGCAAAAAATTAAAAAATTTATTATATATATTTTTTAAAACTTTACTATATCGATAATCGTAATAATTTTATATAAATTAAGTAATTATTTTATTTATATAAAGCTAGTAGTAATAGCGTTTTAAATAGATTAAGGTTTTAGCGACTTCGAGATACTCGATTAAAAATTAGTTATAAACTTTTTTAATTAAATTAACTCGAAGATCGTTTAATACCTAAGCTTTACTTTTAAATCGAAGAAATTTATAATCGTCGATATTATAATATAATAAAAAAACGTCGAAACTAATTCGTTTTTTCTTTTTTAATTTTTTTAAAATATTAAAATAAAATTTATTTATTTTTTACATTTAGCAAATCTTTTTTATTATATTTAATTCGATATTAAATAATTAATACGTTAATATAATTTTTAAAACGGTTTTTAAAGCGAGATCTTTTCGTATAGCAAAGAAAAATCGATGCGATAAAAGTAAAATTTAATTTATATATTTTTAATATTTATTTATATTATTTTAAAGAAAATCGCTTATTCTTTTTATTAAAGCATCGATCTTGCTATTTAATTTGCTAAAACGGTATTAAATTTTAAAATGAAATTGCAATAGGAATTTAATTTATTTAATTTATCGACGAGTAAGTTTTTTAATAATAGTAAAATACTTTAAATTTTTATAATCGATAAAGATTTAAATAAAAAGTTTAATTCCTTCTAATTTAAAGCGCTACTTTTTTAAAAAACGTACGATAGCTAGAAGTTCTTTATCGTAAATCTCGTAATTATATTCGGCGAAGATTATTTTTTTAAAAAAGTAAACTATCGAGTGAAATAGGCCGTCGAAGTTAGCGAATTAAAAAAGTACTCTAAAGAATACGTAATTAAAAACGTTAGTTTTTAAATAATAAACTTTATCTTTATCGAAATGCGATAATATTAGTTTAATACTAACGGTATTCTTTATAAATTAGAAAGCAGCTTAGCATTTATTACTCTATACGAATAGCGTATTCTTCTTTTGTAAAGTAATTAAAAAGGCTAGGATTCGCGAGTAATCGATAATAAATCTATAGTAGAAATTACAAAATCCCGTGAATAAAGCTATTTCGATAGCGGTATTCGAAGTAAGCTAGTTTTTAATAATTTGTACTTTAGTAAAATCTATCTTAACTTTAGTAGTATTAACTATAAATCCTAGGAATTTAATACGAGTAACGTGAAATTTACACTTTTTGATATCGGTCTATAAGCCAGCGTTAATTAAAAACTATAGAATATATTAGATATATTCCATATAATCTTATTCGTTTTTACTATAAATAAAGATATTATTTAAGTAAATAGTAGCGAACTTGCCTAAATAATCCTAGAGAGTCTCGTTAATATATTTTTGGAAAGTAGCTAATTTATTGCAAAGTCCAAATAGTAATATTTTTAATTTAAATTATTTATAGCGAGTAGTGAAAATAGTTAAATCTTCGCTTTCCTCGTTTATACGCACACGATTAAAGGCGTGCCGTATATTTAATCGAGTGAAGATTTTAATACTATTTAGCTAAGCTAAAGTTTTATTTATAAAAGGTAAAAAATATTTATCTTTTTTGGTAATTGCATTAAAGTAACGATAGTTTATGCAGAATCGTAATCCTTCACCCGGCTTTTTAATAAATAAAATTAGTAATAACCAAAAAGCTTTACTAATCGTAATAAATCTTTTAAATAAGTTTTTATTAATATAGTTCTTAATTAATTCGAGTTTCTCCTAGAATATACGGTAGCTTTTAATATAAATAGAAATTTATTTATCGATAAATTTAATATAATAATTATATTTATAATATAAAAGCAAAGTATTAGCCTCTTTTTTAAAGAAAGCTTTAATAAAATAATAGTATTTTATAAAAATTATTAATTTGGAATTAATTTTTTTTTTCTTTTTTTTTTCGACTTTTTCGTAAATCTTCTTTATGGAAATAGCAAAGGCATAGTATAGGCCTTTCTTATAAATATTACGGCTTTTGTTAATTAAAGAAATTATAGAAGCGGCTTTAATTATATAAATAGTAGTTCGTTTAGTAGATTTGCTTGTATTAGCAAGTTTACGCAAAATCTTAATTACTTTGGATATGGGTTTGCTCTTTAAAATAATTGCAAAGGTAGAAGTTATTAAAGTTAAAGCAAGTATAGTTCTCGAAGTAGTTAGCGGCGCTATTTCGAGGTTATATCGGGCTTCTATATAAGTATAGTATCTATGCTTAAATTTAATAAATTCGTTAGTGAGATTAATTTTTACACTATGGTAATGCATTTATTACTTGCTAATAATAGCTTAGTAAGTGAGATTCGTGATGTAGAAATAAACGTTATTAGTAATATAATTTTGAATTCGTATACGAGAGTATATAGTATAAGTTATACATGCTTTCCCGTTTTCGCTATAGCTTTCGATTTCCTTAAGCTTAGCTAGCTCGACGAAATCGATATTTAATACTTCGTATACTTTTTATGCAATTTCGAAATTAATATAATTTTCTTCATAAGCGTTTATATTTATTAAAACTTATATAATAATTTTATTATTTCTAATTATTATATAGTTTAAAAAAAGAAATAGGTTTTCGTATAGAGCGTTAGAGATTAAGCTAATGTATGTAAAGAATAGTTTTTTAATAGCGACTTTTTTAAAAATTATTCGTTTTTCGAATCGATTCTATAATTAAAATAACGATTTAATTATCGATTATAATTAAAGTTGTAATCGTCGTCGATATCGGTATTAGTTTTGGACAAATATTCCACGTTATTTACTTTCAAAAGCTTGTTTTTTCTTTAAGGGCAATCGAGTAATTTGTAATCGGGCTTTCTATAGCTATAGTACTTTACTTTTGTCTTAATAGTTGGCTTAAAATAGGGCTTTAGCGTCGCGATTCCGGCAGGAGTAGGGGTAATGAATTTGGTAAGCGCGGGAGTTGAAAACTAAAGAAATCGAGGAGTTGTAAAGGAAAAGGAAGTTCGAGGTCGTCGAATTACTAATTTCTCCTTTCGTTTACGTCTCTATTTTTATTTTTCTTTTTACTAATTAACGATTTAAATATTATTGTAGTAAATAGCATACTTCTTGGCTAGCTTATCTATAGTTTGGCAATCGATTATTATAATTAAAGCGATTTGCAATTTAATATTAAACTTTTTACGAAATTTATGCAATTTAATATTTTTAATTATAGAAAGTTTTATTATAATACGTTCCTATTCGGCGTAAAAGCTCTAAAAGTCGCTTTTATAATATAATTTATTAAATTCATTTTATAAATTTTTAATTCTATTCGGATTATTGTAATACTTATTTATATTTATGAAAATCTCTTCTATACTAATGTAGGCAATAGGAGAGTCGATTTGGAATCTAGCCCGTAATTATTTGGCGGCCAAATTAATTACTCTACTTTTAATATATACTATTTTAGTCTTTTTAATAAAGAAGTAATTAGCGTTAATATCGAGCTTAATTATTATAATAGTTTTCTAATTATCGTATTTAGTTTTATTTAATTTAGTAAAAGATTTAAAGTATAATAAACGTTCGGATTTTGGAAATTTGGATTTGTAAAAAATAAAATTAAAATATAGAGTAAATCGATTCTCGTAGTATCGAATTACTACGTCTTTATTTTGTAAAGCAATATTAGCGAATTTAAGGAGCTTTCGAGCTTCGTTAAATAACTTCTCTAATTATTAGTAATCGTTAAAAGTTTTATACACGAAATCTAGAGCTTTTTGCTAAAGTTATTTATCGCTATCTACTAGTGTAGTCTAAGTTACGATCTTTTATATATTTCTAGCAATAGAGTACATATCCTTATCGTCGATATTATAGAAATTAGATTGCCAAGGGCGTTTAATGTTTTGAAAGAAAGTCTAATCGATTACGCTATTCGTATAAAAGAATAATAGAAAGTTATTTCTAGTAAAAAAATTTGCATTATTATTTCTCGCTATTTTATCGATATATTTATAATATAGAAAAGAGATTTACTATTAAACGATATAAATAAATCTTTAGCGTATAAAAGCTAGCAACTCGTGAGTCGAAACTATATAAGAAATAAAATTACGTAAGGAATCCTGGATTTATATATTTAAATAAATAATATAAAGAAATTCCATGTAAAGGAAATAGATTCTCGCGAAAGGGAAAATATAAAGAACGTCACTATTCCATATAGAGGGATTAGTATTAAACGCTATAAACTCTCGAAAAAAAGTTTATATTATTGCGAACGTTTTTCCAAAACTATAATTCTTCGAGTTTTAGCGTATACACGAGGTAATAGATTCATTAAAATCTTTTGTAAAAAACTAAGTAAATGTTAGTCTTAGTTATTATATAAAGAACGAGCAAAGCAAGTTATATAGTTGTATTTAAGAATAACTAAGACAATCTCTAGAAGAGGGTGTGGGAAGAGCTTATCTAATATATAAGCGCAAAAGCTTTAAAGGAAGCTAGTATCGCTTCCTTTGAGCTTGCAGAACAAAGCATGGAAGGCGCTAGTCCTAATCTGGCAATCCTAACCCTTTGTA
>QYAJ01000207.1:0-50944 GCA_003988865.1 Phialocephala sp. D728 | reverse complement strand
GCTTCCTTTGAGCCTGCAGGACAAAGCATGGAAGGCGCTAGTCCTAATCTGGCAATCCTAACCCTTTGTATGCCTTGGTGACCGATATTCGTCACAGCTGCCTTCAAGTTCTATATTATTTCGATATATTTTTGATTATACTTGCTTTATATTCCTAATAAAAAAGAGAAGATATTTTCATATACTTATAATTAAGCATGAGTTACGATTGCAGAATAAATTCTTGCAATAAGTTATTTTCTCGAATTAGTTTGAATTTAGGATTATATAATAGTAAAAGAATATATAAAGACTTTATTATTTGGTAATAGAACTCACGTTTTTATAATGATGGGCGCAATAATACAAAGAGAATAAGAATAATGGCCAGTAGAACACTTAGATTTATAGTAATATGTTTAGATTCCAAATGTAGAGTAAAATAATAAATCGGATAATTTACCTTGAGAAATTCGAGACTATTGGAAGGGGGATGAGTGTCTCAAGTTCTCATTTAAAGAATAATGGAGATATAAATAATAATTTTGAAAATAGAACAGCGTTAACGATGAGACTTTTCGATTATATTTCTTCTATTTTAGGAGAGGAAGGGATGAAGGCCAAGGCACAAATTTTCAAATCCCATAAAGTCGACTTGGCTTTGAGTTAAGTGATACGCTTGACTTGGAGCGTTTGGTTCGGGGAGGAAAGCGAAAACAGTTTTAAGAAGCAATAGAAGTGTTGGAAATCCTGGTAAATGATTTGAGAGTGATGAAAATCATTGAATTTGGAGAAGGAGGTGAAACAAAAGTTCAAAGATAGTGAACTATTTCCACGATTCCCTTTTCTTGTCCATTACTGTGGTTTTGGTGAAGCATGGAGCCTTTTTATACTTCCACAGCTTGACAATTTAACTTATGGATGCCGCATTTGAATTTGTCGAGACGTCCAATCGATTTTAGGTGAAGTGCATGTTCGAATCGGGAGAATGGCAGGTGTAAGTTGATATCGATACGTTGCAGGTCTAAGAGTGAATAATTGCGGTAAGGATTGTACTTGATTACCCAAGCAGTCATAACCGCGAGTAGGGTGATAGAGGTGGCATATGTAGAGGGAACTCGGTATTCTATCTGCGACCATTATCAATTACCAGCATCCCAATATACAACCTGCCAATCTCCAGCCTTCTGGATTCTAATCGTGGTAAGGATTGTGGTGATTCGAAGCTGAGCGCCGAAGACGGGCAACAGCCGAAAGACCTCAAAACCGTGTAAGAATGTATAAGAATACGCCAACTTCTAGCTTGAATATTCAATTCTAGAGCGCGGCACGGGTTGCGGCTGACCAAGGGTATTTATATAGGTGGGTGCCTATAGAGAGGGTAATTAATATTTTATTACCCGTTAAGTAGGGAGGGCAATCTTAAAAAAACGTAGGATATTCGCGAGTTACTCTATCGCGTGAAATAAGCTCTTCTTATTAGCTAAACTAGCTTTAGTAAAGATATATATATCTAAAAAAGGTAAATTCTATTACGTGTACGCTTAATTTAGCTAGATAATTGCTTAATTAAATATACACGTAATAAAAATGCACGTGCCGGGTATGCTATTAGTACTTATGGCTATAGTGGGTAAGCCTCTTAAAACTGTACCCCTTACCCTACCCACCTATGGGTAGTTTGTATTTCCAAATGGGTACCCAAACCCACCCGTGCCGCGCTTTATTCAATTCTAGTCTTGAGATTGACAGTAAGCGTGGGAGAGGAAGGATGGCAATAAGCAGCTCAATACGTTATCCCTATCTTGCAGAAAGAGGGGACCATGAGAGCGGGTACGCACGGGACACAAATGATTATGTCTTCAATCGTGAGGATTGTTTTCTATACAATATTAATAGGATAAGTCTTCCCCTTCCAGACATCGTAGTCTACTCGTTTTGGATCTGTGTCTCCTTCTTTCGAAGCATGAATATCAAAATACTGGCAACCTGCTCGAAGTCGCTCAACCGAAGCAGAATTGTACGCCGTCCATTTTCCCACACGGCGGAACTCTAACGGAACTATGGAAAGTATTTTCGATGTCGCTGTAGACTGAGGATCGGTAGACTCGAGTATCAACCCTTCCATATAATCCGGAACCTCTCCCCGGATGGGCAGCAAGAACAACCGACCATTTGCGACGGTGGATCCAGGACATAAAAGTCTGTCAAACCATACACTGGTGTGTATAGAGTTTCTCGAATCCTGATCTTTTCTGTACCAAGAGAAGTCCTGCGCGGGACGGTATTCCAGAATCTTTAGGATTCCATAGGATGGAAATATGAGCCCCGCGATCGTCATTGTTGGCAAAGCAGTGTACGTAACCCTTGCCAACTTGCCTCTCAAGTTGAGTGTCCCAGACGAGACTTGTCCAAAAAGGTCGTTGTCGTTCACAAGAGTGGTTGTAGCATAGGGAAATGGAAAAGTTATCATGTCAACACTGGAGCGACGAAAGTTGAAGACATCGCCGATGGGTCCATCCACGGAAGCCCAGGACCAAGTAGGAGATATGAAGGCCGATGATGACTTTGGTGTGCTACGGATTCGTTTTGCATGCCAAAGTAGTTGAATTGCAAGGTGTGCCCGCTCGGCCCAAATCCCAGCTAAATACTCTGGACGAGTAGGATAATTTGAGGCGTAAAAATCTTGGAATATTGATGCTAGGCCAGAGATTGCGACAAGACGGTCGGTGTGATGTGTCAAAAGAGCTTCAGTGTACGCCCGGATTATATCAGCCCATTTGCCATAAGCCCAGAGATCAACACGAGTTCCATGAATACGTAATGGTTTTACCCCTCGCATTGTTGAGACAGTGTCCTTCATCAATGGGCGACTGATACCAGAAACCAGACCTTCGGGCATAATCTCGCAAGCATTTAGCTCACAGCATTCCCAGAGCACTTGATTTTCACCAAAGTGCAAGTTGCATCGTGACAGAAGTCTTTCTTGGACAACCCATCCTCGCCTGTTCAGCGGTGCTCTACCAATGCTTTTCGTAAAAAAGTCCGAGTCGTGTGCGAAGCCAAGCCTTGGAGCTTCATCTCGATTCGGGCGCATAGTTAGCTGAACTATTCGAAGGTCATCCATGTTCCTGTCGAAGAAGAGACCTCCGGCTCCATCGACAGCAGCTGTGGCGCAGATGTTGCAGTAGCCATTAGAGTACACCTTGCCCATTAAAAGTGACTCTTTTCGCCAGTCTTCCAAAGAGTCTTGAATTATACAAAGCGAGTCAATCCACAAATAGGAAACAGACAATCTCTGCGCTACCAGGATAGAATCTTGAAAAGTCTTGGGCAGATCTTCGAAGATTATCCTTTCTTCGAATACTGTCTGATTCTCTCGTAAAAGAATTTGAAACCTCCGCTGGCCCCAACAATGGCTCAAAGTCATATATTTGGTAGGCTGTCCAATCTGCGCTCCTGGAACAAGACGGAGTGTCGGAGGCGTACTATCGTCTATATGGATGAGACGAGATGGCAAGAAGTGCGGTTCAGGCGCTCGACAACTTATGTGCTCAACATCACATTGTAGTAGCCACTGATGAGCAAGCGCCAAACCCCTACCAGAGACACTTGGATGTTTTTCTAAATTCAATACGTCTAGGTGCCGAGGTGCGTACTCTGATATATCTGGATAGGTTAGCATTTACTAACTGTTCGTCGTTGCATCAGAAAATGAGTTACATTGTCCTGACCATTCCATAGCGGAATACTTCCAATCAAGCACAATTGTATACTTCTTTGATCGAAAATGAAGGACTAGTTTCGAGCCCGTGTCCCTCTTATATACTAAGTCCTCGGTTTCTTGGTCCGTGGTTTGTGAATGGATGTTCGGGGTCTCCTCTGCATCCGAGTTCCAAAAGCCATTGCTAGTAGTTGTAGGACTTACAATCGCAGTTGATTCATTGAAGGAGGGCGTTGTCAAGCCGAGGAAAAGCAGACACAAGGGACATCCTTGGGATGCGCGTTTCTGCAGAGTTTCTTTCGTTGATATGACTGGAGCGTACCATTCTCTCTCTGGATACCTTCGAATGATTCCTTGGCAGGGCCGACAAAAAGGGTAGAGGCTACAGCCATCCAGATACCTTATTTCGTCGTGCTCTTCCTGGAATACGTTGATCAGAATTCTTTGTGAAGATCGTGAAGGCGGGTCGGGTTTTGGAGGCATTTTCCTCCGTCGAGGGTTGATACCATAAGCGCCGCTCTTACCTAAGAGGTATGTCAATCGGCCTGAAACATTATAGTACAGCTCACCGAGCTGTATTGGATGATGGATAACAGGAGCTCTGGCCTCATCTGGTTTGGCTTTACTCAAATCTACCGGCAAGGTAAGAGGGTTTAGGTTTTCGGTGTCAGGTGACCCTTGAAATGAGGCTGCAGGTACTTTTTGGACTGGAGCCGGTTGAGTTGCTGTTTCAGGCTCGACGAGTGTTGGCGTATCCTCTTGTACCAAGGCTAGTCCATTAGCAATGGGGGACAGGTGAAGACTGGGAGTCTTGGTTGTGGGCTTCGTGTTCAAGGCTTTCTCTTGGGGGGTCGGTTGAGGTTGATCAGGTGCAGCTGTCTCCGCCACGTCCTGATTCGAAAGACGATCATGGCGATGTGGGGTGACTTGACTGAGGAGCTTCAGAAGGGTAATTTTAATCATTAATAAAGAGGTCAAACGTCGCGATTCAATGGGGCTTTTCTGTAGCAATAAAATAGAATAACATGAAATGTTGAGGAGGTCAGATTATCGATGCCTGCTGGGTGTGTAAGACTCAATCGCCACAGTTGGCGCTAGGCAAGAAAGAGCTAGACCGAGTCATAGCTAGTACTAGCAAGCGAGCTAAGTTTCTACACTCGGCACAACAAATGCGGTAGATAGAATACAGTGGAAGCGCAATTCTATCCAACGAGTGAGAGAACTGTCAAATTTCTAGCGCTGTTAGGGCCTAAATATTGGCAAGTTTCGATGTGAGTTTTCACCTCCTCTCATTAGCAAAAAAATCTTCCACTTAGAATAAATGATCTGCTAACGGTTAGCAAACAGAATTCATTTTAGCTCCCTAGTTCCTACCACATCATTATTTTCTTCAGAAGAAGTACAATTATACCGCTTTCTTTGTTGCGCTAGGAGATGTCAATCTTGGAAGCGCTCGATTGGAAACGGCAGAATAACAAAGTGGAGTGGAAGCTGGATAAGTGGAAAAAAGGGGCTTAAGCGAGGCGATCAAGGCTTCATCTACCTCTTTAAACCCAACGGTTCTTTAGTTTTAGATGTTCACTAAGATTGAAATTGTAATTCAAGAAACTTTAACGGAAAAGGTCGAGGATTTGAGCGACTCAAAAGAAGATTTGATGAAGTTCATAATGGATCTTCAAGTTTATCCACTTGACATCGTATTTCGATTCGAAACAGCATCGGCATCGTCATCGAGATATATATCTTTCCCGTCCGGTTATAAAGATAAAGCTTCTTTCTCTAATCAAGGTCTCGATGAGCCATGATTTATATAGCCCGAAGAGGGCTCGCGTTGGGACATGCACTAAAGCTATATCAGAGAAAGGCGCAAGGAATGTAAGACCTTGCTCTACAATTCTGGGCCTTAAATTTGAGATAGTGCTAAGAAATGAAAGCAATTAAAGAAAAAGTTGCAGTAGAAATCCTAGATTACTTGCTATAACTGCTGACTAATTGAACACGACCAAGCGAGATAGTGGAATGGATGATAGAAAGATGTTAGTATAAAGCGAGAAGCCTTTTAAAAAAAAGTCGAAGATTGAATGGTGAGAATAATCTGCCAGCTTCCCCTTACTTGCATCGAAAACGTGGAAGGAATTGGTTAGCAGAAATGTATTGAGACTGTGGCCATACCCAGCAATGAAATTGCAACCAGAAGACTTTAGTTTTCAATTCGAAAGATACAGGGGAAGTGTATGTGCTCGACTAACATTTTCGAATAGTTCGGGTTTTATGACTAACTTTGGCATAAAGCTGCATATATCAAGGCAGGATAAAGGATTCTTATCCTCACCCATCTTCTCACGAGTATTGAGAATTTCTTGGATATTTTACGCTTGCAAGAAACAATGCATTATATGACACGCGACAAGAAGAGATGAATATGGATTCAGACCAAAGCGAAGAAGATACCTCACGGAACAAACAAAATGAACATAGAAATGATCTTCCATCTACGTAGGCAGCCACTTGGCGAGTCTCTGCTTAAAATTGATACCTGAAGAACTTCTGACTGGAATAATCTTTGTCATTCAAGGTGGAAATAGATCTGGCCGCAGAATGCACCGCATCTACCAGCCTCAGCGGAAGATACTATGTTTGCCCCAACGCCGTTATATGCATAAAATCTTCCGCACTAACGCCGACCATGCATGCCCTATATCTCCCAGACCCCGAGCCCAGATAACCATGTAGGCGAAAAACCCTACTCATGGCTCGAATGCATTTTTCGAAAATCATCCTTCCACTCCTTCGCACAACGTTGTCTCTCCTCTGCCTCCTCCTTGTACAATTCAAAGTCATCCTCTCCAAAATCACTCGTCTCCTCCCACAACTTCTCAAACTCGTCATCGAAGTTGCCTCCAGGACCAATCGTGCCCGGCTTAGGAACAGCCCAGACGTTCTCCCTAGCTCGTTTATGACGCTCGCGATCCTCCTCAATCCTCTGCTCAATTTGCTTTTTGTCAAGACGTTGAGGGGCGATTGAGGGTCTGGACTTATTGGGAGTTTGTTCATCGGGAGGGCCGAGAGGAGAGGAGAGGCCGATTGCGTCGGGTGCAGTGTCGCGTTCCTTAAGGACTTCATCGATTTCCGTGACGGTTTGGCCGAGAAGGAATGTCTTTGCTTGAAGGGATTGAAGAACCTAGGGTTGTGAGTTTTGCTAAGCAGTGGGAGTATAATGACGAACCTTTCGCACAACTTTGACATTGGCAGCGCCTGAGCCATCATCTGGAGCAACAGCATCAACAATACGCATGATGTCCCGTTGAATCATTCGGATATAATCGTAGTGGTTCTCTCGAGCTGCCATGTCACAGAGATGTTCGAGGAAGTACATGATATTGGCACGGTTATTCATGGAATTGCCATTCTGGGCAGATGTTAGTAATGTCTATTGCTATTGAAGAAGAACTCACACGCTCCAACTGCTCAATAATGCAATTGTGCAAATCCTCATCCATGTCTCTATACTTGATAGCATACTGGGCGGTCTTTTGGGCACTCGTGACGCTTGCATTGAGGTTACCTAAGAACTGAGTAAAGCGTACTCGAACCTCAAAAGGGTCCATATTATGGTTGCCCTTGACGGCGTGGCCGCGATCGACAACTGGGGTGACGTTCTTCTTCTTTGGTGTGACTTTCAAAGGAGATTCATTGGAAGGAGTGAAGTCTCGCGCGCTGGAAGGAGGCGGCGAGCCTTGTCTACCTTTGCCTGCCATTTTTAAGATACTAACTTCCTTAGGAATGGCGCCGGCTGATACTCGGGAGAGGGAGGGGAATACAGCCTCGTGGAAAAGCAATAAAATTCTGAAGAATCGCGACGACGTTGCTGTTGAAAAGATTTGCCAGTCAAGATGCTGTCAAATGGAAAGGAAGAGTCGGAGATGACTTTGACGGTGTTGGGTTGTGGTATGGTTGGATTTTCCAGATCTCGCTTTTGTGCTGCGAGGCGCAAAAGTGAATTGAAGTTGACGGGATTTAACATTTTACAGGGACAATGGGAATAGCAATCCTATCTGGAATTCTGTCCTCTCTTTACGAAATCCAAGCACTGAAGCAGCCTTTCTTGGCCTCTACTTCCGGCACTTCTACTCCTGCCGAAGAAATCCCAAGCCGTCTTCCTTCCCGCTTCATTGCCTGTGTTCGCCGTCCTGAATCTGCAAAGAAAATCAAGCAAGCTCTTGCTCCGCATTTGAAAGTCGTTAAGATTGTACAGAATGATAACGTTGCAGCATGTCAAGAAGCGGATGTGGTGTTGCTGGGCTGCAAGCCATACATGGTCAACGATATCCTGGCAGTGGAAGGAATGAAAGAGGCATTGAAGGGCAAGTTGCTGATCAGTATATGCGCTGGAGTCCCAGTCGAGCAAATGCAAAAAGCACTATATGGGGAAGTGGTACCAGTAACGGAAGGATGTACCTTAGTAAGAGCTATGCCAAACACAGCCTCTGCTATACGAGAGAGCATGACTGTCATTGCTACTTCTGTCCCTCCTCTACCAGCTGATGTGTCAAGCTTGGTGACTTGGATCTTCAGACGGATTGGAGATGTTGTCCACCTTCCAGCGAGCACTATGGATGCCAGCACCGCGCTTTGTGGTTCTGGGCCTGCATTCTTTGCTCTGATGTTAGAGGCTACGATCGATGGTGCGGTGGCTATGGGATTACCTCGAGCAGAAGCCCAGAGAATGGCTGCGCAGACAATGAAAGGTGCAGCTGGCTTAGTTCTTGCTGGAGAGCATCCTGCTTTGCTGAGGGATAAGGTCAGCACTCCTGGTGGTTGCACTATTGGTGGACTATTGGTGTTGGAAGAGGGAAGAGTCAGAGGAACAGTGGCAAGAGCTGTGAGGGAAGCTACTGTTGTAGCAAGTCAATTAGGAAAAGGAGTTCAAGGTGTTAATGGGACTAGATTCTAGACAAAAGTGCTTATTCCGCATGAACCTCATTCGGCCGTGCCCTCTGTTCTCTAGAAAACTATCCATGTTTCAGATTGTGATCGGCGAGAAGTAGACTTTGTACACCTCTAGTATTGATACAATATTTCCATTCCATGCAATCATACAATTTCCTCGCCCCTTACTCCATCGTCACCACACCACCTAATGCTTTCAACGTCTCCATTATCTTCTCCGCATCTTCCTTGGGCACACCCTCCTTCATCATCTTCGGCGCACTCTCCACAAACTTTTTGCTGTCCACCAAACTCAATCCCAACATGCTCTTGATCTCCTTGATGATTTTTGGTTTCGCCCCTGCCTCGAACGACATAAGCTTCAGGTTGAATAGTGTCTTTTCTTGTTGCGCAGGTGCAGCTTCTTCTTCTTCCACTGGAGCAGCTGCTGGTGCCACGGGTCCTGCGGCGAAGCCTCCCATGGGTATGTCTGGGATGTTAAGCCGTGACTGTAGAATCGAACCATTAGCACAAGAACTCTAATAGCATCTGCCACAACTGGCCAAGTCTTACCTTCAAGCTGGCCACCAGATCTGCAGTCTCCAGCAATGTCAATTGACTAATTTGATCCACAATACCCGAGATCTTGGGATTGCTCGCAGCCTCTGTGCTTGCCCATCTCTTCGCGGGAGGGTTCCTTCTCTGTGCCACGGCTGCTGAGGAAATTCGTAGGGTGTGTGAGGAGCGGAGAGAGCGCACGCAGCTTCGGGCTGCAGATTGACAGGATAATGACATCGCGGTGGAGTGGTGAGGGCGATTGAGAGGAGAAATAGTGCTCGTGTGAAGGTGTAGACTTTCTGAAAAGAATCGTCATCACGTGCATCTCGTGCACGGATGACTACCAAGAAAACGCGCTACGAAAAGTTTAGCGTGTCGGCATGGTCTGTGCACTCGAGAAAGTTTATCGATGCTCTGCGATAAAAAAAAAGTTCGAGATAGTAATAAGAGAGCCTATGCGGTTCATGAACACAATTACGACGACGAAATGAATACGGACGAGGATCGGACTGTACCAGATCCCATACTTGAGGGCAAGAGCAGCCTGAATGGCTTACCAGAAGAAATACTCGAGATTATACAACTGCAAACCTCCCCGCAGTTCCTGGATGCACTTGCCATTGCAGCACTGAAGCCTGAGCTGACGCTTAAGCTCTTTACGAAGTACGAACTAGTTTTTGCAGATACATGCGCACGGTGGATTGGGATAAGAGAAGCAGAAAAACAGAAGAATGAAGTTATAGAAGCTTTCGCACGAATTAT
This sequence comes from Phialocephala sp. D728, assembly GCA_003988865.1. NCBI lineage: Eukaryota > Fungi > Ascomycota > Leotiomycetes > Helotiales > Mollisiaceae > Phialocephala > Phialocephala sp. D728. The sequence continues at coordinate 40,992 of QYAJ01000207.1, read as the reverse complement.
ACCCTTTGCGCCTCACTTGTCTACTTTCCTAGAGAAATACCTTGAGGCTTCTCCTTCGAGACCTGGACACGACAGACCAAGATTACGCATCGAATTTCTCCAGCAACATGATAGAAGGCAGACGGAACCAGAAATATTACAACTCCAACGAATTCTTCTAGCTGCATTTCGACTTCTTCATTTCGACCCTCGCAGCTTCCGCTCTACCGTATCTACGGCGGAGATTCAAAGCTACCTCCAACATGCAGACAGAGGAACAAGATATTTGGCGGTCAGAATCTTCTGCCAATTGTGCTCTGCTTCGGAGTTCAAGCTGGAAGCCATGATAGAACAACATGTTGGAAAGACGGACGCTATTCTTGGCGACTTCGACGGAATACATCTTGACTATGGATTCTTGAGTCTTCTTGAACAGAGAAGGTTCAAAGAGGTTGCAAAACTAAGGACTGCTGAGATAGCCACACCCGTGCTCAACCTCAAAGACATATCACCTTTGGTAGTACAATATGGCAGTCAGCATAGCAGTGTATTACTTCCCCGGCCTCGAGGACCTCCGTCGAAAGAATCGGAACTCATTACTACTTTTACTACATCTCGCAACTTGGAACGCTTTGCGGATGCTCTCTTATCTTCCTCGCCCATCTTGCTCCACGGACTTGCTGGTTCTGGCAAAACTTCACTTGTCAATGATGTTGCTCGTGAACTTGGTGTAGACTCAACCATGGTGACTCTACACCTGAACGAGCAAACTGATGCAAAGATGCTCGTCGGAATGTATACGAGTGGCTCGACACCAGGCTCCTTCACGTGGCGAGCAGGCGTGCTTACAACTGCAGTCCGTGAAGGGAGATGGGTCTTTATAGAGGATCTGGATCGCGCACCCAATGAAGTCATCAGTGTGATCTTGCCCCTAATTGAGCGTGGAGAACTCATCATCCCAAGCCGCGGAGAAACCATCAAGGCTGGAAGTGGCTTCAAGCTTCTGGCGACCATTAGAACGTCACTCAGCGTGACTGGGCAAGAGAACCCCCCAGCATTGCATATGCTCGGAGCTCGATTGTGGAAGCGTGTACCAGTGCAAATGCCTACACAAGAAGAATTCAAAGATATTATCAATGGTCTGTATCCAATACTCTTCAAATTCCTTCCTGGAATAATCACGGTCTATGATCGACTATGGGAGTTATCAAAGGAGCCAAGATTTGCTTCTAGGAGCAGAACATCTCTAGGCCGGCCAACCAGTTCTCGTGATCTGCTGAAGTGGTGTCGTCGACTTGAAAAGGTCTTGATCGTGGCGGGTTTTGTTACGGGCAATGAGCTCATGGACGACACAATAATGGATGAGATGTATATGGAAGCAACTGATTGCTTTGCGGGCAGTTTGCAGACAGAAGACGCGCGTAACACAGTTAGATCTGCGATCGCTGAAGAGATGCATATCGATCCGCAACGTGCTGAGCATTACTTTGGAGCGCATGTCCCAAAGTATGAAGATACGGAGCAGGGATTAACTGTCGGAAGAGTAAGACTACCGAAACGATCAAGCCGAGTCTCCAAATTGAGCAAGAAACACAGACCATTTGCCAACACTACCCATGCAAAGCGATTGCTGCAACAGGTCGGAGTGGCAGTCGAAATGGCTGAGCCTGTACTCCTCGTTGGAGAGACTGGTATCGGCAAGACCACGGTTGTTCAGCAGCTTGCCGACTCCCTTGGGTATAAGCTCACGGCAGTCAATTTGTCTCAGCAAAGTGAGGTTGGTGATCTACTTGGTGGTTTCAAACCTGTCAATGTCAGAAGTCTCGCTGTTCCCTTGAAAGATGAGTTTGACGATCTCTTCGTATCAACTGGAATATCTGCAACCAAAAACCAGAAATATCTTGACCAGCTTGGGAAGTGCGTGGCCAAAGGTCAATGGAGTAAAGCTTCAAAATTATGGCGGGAAGCGCCAAAAATGTTCGACAAGATCATCTCTGAGCTGTCAAAAAAGGAGGCTGCAAATGGTCGGCCGGATGGGCAGCCAATGAAACGCCGGAAAACTGAGTCAAGATTGCAGTCACTCTTGCAGTTGAAGCCAAGATGGGAGAAGTTTTCGCAGAGCCTCGACCAATTCGATATTCAGTTGTCAGGCGGGTCGAAAGGGTTCGCATTCACATTTGTTGAGGGTAATATCGTCAAAGCAGCGCGGAACGGTGATTGGGTCCTGCTTGACGAGATCAACCTTGCGTCACCCGACACTTTGGAGTGTATTGCTGATCTACTTCACGATGGCTCTGGCAGCTCACCTTCTCTCTTACTTTCTGAGACCGGTGAAATCGAAAGAGTGCAAGCTCATCCCGACTTTCGAATCTTTGGTGCTATGAACCCCGCTACTGACGTTGGAAAACGAGATCTTCCCATGGGACTGAGGTCACGCTTCACGGAGATTTATGTTGAAAGTCCTGACAGAAACCTTGACGATCTCCTTGGAGTTATCAAGGCATATCTTAAGGGCAATAGTAGCAACGACGAACGAGCCGCAAACGACGTAGCGCGCTTATATCTCAACACCAAGCGATTGGCAGATGAGAGGAGACTGGTCGATGGAGCAAATCAAGTCCCACACTTCAGCCTTCGAACTCTGACTCGTGTCCTCAGCTATGTCAACGAAATCACCCCCTTATATGGACTTCGAAGAGCTCTCTACGAAGGTTTTGCAATGGGCTTCTTGACTCTTCTCGACAGAGAATCGGAGAAATTGCTTGTGCCTTTGATTGACCACCATTTACTGAGTAGCCACGGAAACTTTCGAGCGCTGCTGGCTCAAACACCCAAGCATCCTGAAGATGGAAGGATCTATGTGGCTTTCACCAACGACCGAAAGAACAGACAGTACTGGATGCTTCAGGGCGGCGAACCTCGCGAAGAACAATCTCATTACATCAGAACGCCATCTGTGGACCGCAACATCCTCAATCTTGTTCGAGCCACTTCTACGAGACGATTCCCTGTACTAGTTCAAGGTCCCACATCCTCAGGAAAGACCAGCATGATCGAGTATCTGGCAAAGTATAGTGGCAATAAGTTCGTGAGAATAAACAATCATGAGCACACGGATCTACAGGAGTATCTGGGCACATATGTCTCGGGCCTAGATGGCCAACTGCGCTTTCAAGAAGGCCTCCTCGTTCAAGCCCTACGAAAAGGTCACTGGATCGTGCTCGATGAATTGAATTTGGCACCTACAGATGTTCTCGAAGCTCTCAATCGATTACTGGACGACAATCGAGAGCTTTTGATCCCTGAAACCCAAGAAGTGGTCCGGCCTCACGAGAACTTTATGTTGTTTGCGACGCAAAACCCACCTGGGTTGTATGGTGGCCGAAAAACTTTGTCGCGAGCTTTCAGGAACCGATTTCTTGAACTCCATTTCGACGACATACCCCAGGACGAGTTGCAGCAAATCCTTGAATACAGAAGTCAAAAAGTCGCACCATCAGACTGCAAAAGGATTGTTGATGTCTACAAGGAACTATCAACGTTGCGGCAGACGAATCGATTGTTCGAACAGAAGGATAGTTTTGCTACGCTGAGAGATCTGTTTCGATGGGCACTCCGAGATGTAGACAACAGAGAACAACTCGCTGCGAATGGGTATATGCTTCTAGCCGAGCGTGTACGAAATCCAGTGGAAAGGACGGCAGTCAAGGACATCATCGAGCGAGTGATGAAAGTCAAGATTGATCCAGATCTTCTTTACAACGGAGAACTCTCACCTGAGATCAAGGCTTTCAACGCCACATCAAACGCCCAAGGGGTGGTTTGGACGCGGGCCATGAGGCGGTTGTACGTTTTGGTAGCTCACGCTCTACGCAACAACGAACCGGTGCTCCTGGTCGGTGAAACTGGTTGCGGTAAGACGACAGTTTGTCAGATGATTGCAAATGCGTTTGGAAAAGAGTTGCATATTGTCAACGCCCATCAAAATACAGAGACCGGCGATCTTATTGGTGCTCAGAGGCCTGTGCGAAATCGTACTGCGATACTCGAACGATGGAAGCAAGACCTGCTGCTTCTGCTGAACGGCATCGGTCACGCGATGACAGAACAAGATGACCTCGACTCGTTGCAGGCAATCTTTCAATCTCTCCCCTTAGCAGATCTATCTTCTGCGCCTCAGGATCTCCTCGATCGGATCAAGCTCCATCAAATCAAGGCTAAAGCCCTCTTTGAATGGTCAGACGGTAGTCTTGTACAAGCCATGAGAGACGGACAATTCTTCCTCCTCGATGAGATATCTTTAGCGGATGATTCTGTTCTTGAGAGACTGAACTCTGTCCTTGAAACTCAAAGGACAATTCTTCTCGCCGAAAAGGGTGTCGAGAACTCTTTCGTTCAGGCGGCAGATGGGTTCCAGTTCTTCGCAACCATGAATCCTGGTGGTGATTATGGAAAGCGGGAACTATCCCCTGCACTACGAAACCGTTTCACCGAGATCTGGGTTCCGTCTCTGTCTGAGCATGAAGATGTCTTCCAGATTGTTGAAGCTAAACTGCAAGATAACTTCAAGCGCTTTGCAAAGGCTATAGTTCACTTTGCCGAGTGGTTCGGAGAGACGTATCGGTCATCTGCTTCTACGTCGATCTCCGTGCGAGATGTCCTTGCTTGGGTCAACTTCATAAACAGCTCTGATACCTCCAACCCCTACTTCCCAATCCTACATGGCGCCTCAATGGTGTACATTGACACCCTCGGCGCGAATCCCGCTGCTCTGCTCGCCATTAATCCCGAGACAATTCAAGAAGAGAGAGCGAAGTGTCTGCAACAGCTCGGTTCACTAGTGGATCACGATGTCAGCTCGATTTACTTCTACCCTGTAGCTCTTGTGAACGAGGAACGCTCTTTTTCCATTGGCAACTTCTCAATCCCTAAGCAAGTTGTTGCAGATACTGACTCCACGTTTGCATTCGAAGCACCTACAACTAAATTGAATGCCATGAGGGTGCTAAGAGCTCTCCAAGTCCAGAAGCCAATTCTGATTGAGGGAAGTCCAGGTGTCGGCAAGACCACCCTGATTGCAGCCCTCGCTCGCACCTGCAATAGGGCACTCACCCGAATCAATCTCTCCGAGCAGACTGATCTCATGGATCTCTTCGGCTCAGACATCCCTGTTGAAGGTGCCGAGGCAGGCCACTTTGCGTGGCGAGATGCACCTTTCTTGCAAGCTATGCAGAAAGGCGAATGGGTGCTACTCGATGAGATGAATCTAGCATCACAATCTGTGCTCGAGGGCTTGAACGCTTGTCTTGATCATCGTGGAGAGGTCTACATATCCGAACTCGATCAAGCTTTCAAACGCCACCCAGACTTCTGTGTCTTCGCAGCGCAGAATCCTCATCATCAAGGAGGTGGTAGGAAAGGGCTACCAGCTTCTTTTGTCAACCGATTTACCGTTGTATATGCTGATGTGTTTAGAAATGACGATGTCCAACTAATCTGTAGGCACAACTTCCCTAATGTCCCCGGCGCCACTCTCGATTCAATCATCACCTTCGTTTCCGAACTTGAGCAAGAAATCCTCTACCAGCGTCGATTTGGCTCGCAGGGTGGTCCCTGGGAGTTCAATCTCCGTGATATCCTTCGCTGGCTGCAGCTTCTTTCGTCTGAGGCCCCATTCCTCGCTGCCGCAAATCCTGCAGATTTCTTAAATCTCATCTTCCGACAACGTTTCAGAACCCCGAAAGATCGCCAAGAGGTCAATAGATTATTCTCGCAAATCTTCCGCGCCCAAGTCCCGTTCCGCCATTTCTTCCATAATACGAGTGCATCCGCGTACCAGGTCGGCCTGGCCTATATGCCACGAGACCAGCTTGTGCAGCGCCTCTCCTTCCCCAAACCTGACATCACCAATCGTCTGTCCGAGATCGAGTCCGTCATGATCTGCATACAACAAAATCTCCCATGCATCCTTGTTGGTCCCTCCGGATGCGGCAAGACCACGATCATTGAGCATATTGCGGCCATGAGCGGAAAGTCGCTTGTTGTGTTTCCCCTGAATTCTGACATCGATACAATGGATCTGGTGGGTGGCTTCGAGCAAGTTGACCCTCAACGTGTTGCCAGCGCTTTCCTTCAAGAGTTGAGAGCTTTCATCTCCACTAGAGTTCTGGCATCTTTGCCAACCGAGGTACCCCAAGAAGCGCTAGCAATGCTAGAGCTTCTTGAAATAGACATCGAATCATCAAACTCCCTTTTCTCCAGCATTGCTTTTCAGCTCCGTTCTTTGGAGACCAAGACTTCGCTCCCTGAGTTTGGAACCTTAGCAGACACATGCCAACAGTTCTCACAAACTCCAATGACGCTCGAGAACGCCCGATTCGAATGGGTTGACGGCGTGCTCGTGAAAGCACTAGAGCAAGGCCAATGGCTTGTTCTTGACAATGCTAATCTGTGCAGTGCGTCTGTTCTTGACAGGCTGAACTCTCTTCTGGAGCCGAACGGTCTCCTCAGCATCAACGAGCATTGTGGTCCTGATGGTGGGCCCAAAGTTATCAAACCACATCCAGAATTCAGGATATTCCTGACCATGGACGCGAGGTTCGGAGAATTATCACGGGCGATGAGAAATCGTGCTATCGAGATCTTCGTTGAGTCTCTACCCGCTGATGCCGAGCAAAATTTCACGGTAAAGCCTGAAGCCGCATTGCAAAGATACCAGCTGTTGCTAGATGCCTTGGACTTCTTACAGATCGATCCAGAAGACGCCAAACATTTGCTTCCGGTGGCTTTGGACAATCTTTCGTGGTCCGACATGCCTCTCCTCCAACGCTTCGTTGCCTGTTGGGGTCAAATCAATCCGACGGCACATAATAGCGGTTTCATCTCAGATCTGAGTCGAGCATATGTGGATATTTATGAGGATCCTAAGAAAAGTCCTCTGAGAGATGCAATTAGTGATATATTTGCCACACTTGCGAAGACCTTGAGTTTGCCATCAGCGGACTTCGGCAACGCACAGGTTAGTGACCGTGCCGTTTCTCCAATTATAGATAGAAACATACTGATAGTTATAATCAATCAGATTCTTCATCCTCTCCAGAACTCTCCATTAGTTAGTCTCGTGGTGAAATCCCAGAATTCCGAGAAAATCCTCTGGCTCGGTGCCGTCTTTGAAGCTCTTTTTGCGATCTGTGCTGGGACACAAGCTCTCACATCCCTTGAGGATGGCCTTGAAGCCCTGAAGCCGAGCAAAATGAACCGGCTTCAGAGGTCACTGGTAAAAGACAGAGTTTCGGCCGTGTCAAGAGACTCTACTGTCAATATTTCGGACTTCCTGGCTAGCACGTTGAGTACTTTACGAAGATACCTTCTGAATAATGTCCAGAGTTTCGAGAATTGGAAGACCCGGAAGCAGGCTATCATGAACCTACTTCGCTTCTGGTGGAATACCTTTGTTCTTGCCACGTCGTCAAACTTTGAGGAGGCAACGTTCCAAGCTCACCTTGCTATTGGGACAGATGATTTGGCTCGCCTTTCCCTGGACAGTCCTAACGACGATATGCTCACGGTCTTTCAGCATAGTATGCAAGGTCACTTCTCCTCAGGCTTCAAGCTCACTACTGGTTTAAGCATGGAAGTACTCTGGAAAGCGCTTCGCCCCGTGGTCATCTCCAATCTTCAAACCATGGAGACACTCGCTCAGCTGGAAATTCTGGCACTACGATTCGATGCTCTGCGTTGGAGGAGCTCGATATTGGTTAGTGAACTTGCTAATGTTATGACATCTTTCGTCAAAGCATATCATCTTGTGCTGACAAGTGATGTCGATGGAGCAAGTCTTATCAGCACACTAGACACCGAGATGAAAAACCTAGAGCAAACTATGAGCGGGAACGAGGATGCTGTGGTACCGTTCTTTAGCGATCAGTTCGAGGCATTGCGTCAATTCGAGACCATCGACTCCATGTTGACTGATCAAGCCCAGGCCGGACAATCTAGCGACGTCCAAACAGCCGTGTTAGCTAATTTTGCGACACCGCTGGAGATGCGACTAGGCTCATCTGCAAGCTCGCTACAGTTAGTTGATCACCTATGGGGTTCTGCTCCTAGTCTATATCCTGTCATAGGAACTCTCTCTGAAACTATTCTCAAAAAATTCCATGGAATCAACGAGGTCAACCTTCAATCGCTCAAACTTCTGGAATCGGAACTGCCGATGTTGGGAGAGAAGCTGGCATCTTCAAGCTCTGTCCTCTCACGTGATCAACTTTTGGGACTCAACGAAGTTCTATCGAACCTTATTCTTCGTGTTGTTAGCATCCACGGTGCCGAGCATGCAAGTCATTATGCACGTTGGTATGAAACAGTTTCTTCAACTATCAATGGCGAGAGCGTGAACCTTTCTCTGGATGGTCCAGGTGTCATTCAAGAACACAACCAGCCGTCCTTGCTCGGCTTATCATCTCAACTGGCAGAGGTGCTCAGCACTCACTACAGCGCGGCTATGCTCTGTGTCCATGCTTCAACGGCACAATCGATAAACAGGCTCCAATTTTCATCTTTGGCATGGGCTCACTTTGCGATTGGCAGTATCAAGCTGTATGTCCCAGATCGTGCATTCGATCCGGACAAGAGACAGCGACTGGAACGTCAGCAACATGAAACACATCGACAAAATCTGCAGAGAAAGCTTAATGCCATCAGAGAATTCGAATATCTCTTTTCGGGGCAACAGTCAAATTTGCGTTATCAATTACTAGAAACCGAAATAGATGAATTAGGAGAACCTCCAAAGATCTTGCAGGAGATCTATCGGCCCACGGCCTCGGAAATGGATCAGCTTCAAGGCGAATTCACAAATCTTTTAAAGGTCCTGCTTGGACCAACATCTATCCCTGCTACACTCACAGAATATTTCACCACAGGAAACGAATCTCTCCTGAAGCAGCTCAAACTCCTCCAACACAACATTACGCAGATTATTCGACGACTGTCTGAGCGCTTTCGTGCATACAATGACTTGACGGCTCCTGTCGTTAGCATGCTTCGATCCCTGCAAGTCGGTCTGTTCATGGCGACTGTCGTTCCCTTGCCGAACTCCGGGATACGCTCAAAGGCTGAAGCTCTGACGAAAATGACTCCGTTCCTGGGGGGCAGCCCATCAGAAGCCAAGGATGAGGTCGCTACGGAGAGGCCAATGGAGCTTCTTGCCCTCTTGGCCACAAGGTCAGCGATCGAGCGTCTTTCTTCATTTGAATCCGACTCACGCCAGTCTCTGCTTAAGGCTTTCCACGGGTGTTATGATCAATGGAAGAAGAGACTTGAGACTGACCGAGCAGAAGCCGAATCTAAAACAGGCTTGTATCGCTTTAGGGGTAGTGCTGAGGACGAAGACGAGGACGACCAAGATGAGTTCAAAGAACTCTTCCCAGCCTACGACGATGATTCTAGTAATGTCAGCAGAAACTCGCTGGCCAGCTCCGTCCGCGATACTGCTGTTCGGATCGCAAAAGTACATGCAAGGATCTTCACCAAAAAGGAACAACCGTCCGAAAGCATTATGAGATTGATTCGTCATATCTCTGACCGCATTGGTTCGGATTACGAACAAAATGCCATATCTCAAGACCAGGACACCGCAAGAGAGTTGCTCCCCGGTACACTCGTGCTTCTAAACGACAAGATCGAAGCCTTGGATCCGAAGGCAAGCGTTCCTGATTCTTACAACTTCTACAACGATGCGAATTTGCCTGAAGCTCGAAAGCTTGTAAGTCTGGTCCATCAAATTCAAGCAAGATTTCGAGAACTTCAAGCTGTCGACGAAATTGGCCACATGCAACCACTTGCAGACGTGCTTTCCTCATGTCACGAATTGTTGCAATTCAGACATATCGAGCCACTCGCAAAAATCATCACAAAAGTTGAAAAGGTTCACAATTTCATGCATGAATGGCAATTCGGCGGCTGGGCGAGTCGTGCAACCTCTGCACTGACGCAATACGACAACCTGACAGCTACGATTGTAAGCTGGCGACGACTTGAGCTCTCGACATGGGCTAAGCTTTTTGACATGGAGGCAAAAAACTGTGAAGAGGATGCTCAGTCGTGGTGGTTCATTGCCTATGAGGTCATTATTGTGGCTCCACTCCAGATCTCCGAATATCCAGAGGAGCTGAGATCATATGCCCAGAAGCTGCTGAAAGACCTGGAAGTCTACTTCTCTACTGCTATCCTTGGTCAGTATTTACAACGGCTTCAACTACTGAAGCAGCTCCAGAGGCATCTCGAGCTCCTTACTTTGGACACTCCCGCCATGTCAATCATCTACGATGCGCTGACTAATTTCATCGCATTGTATGCGAGATATGAAAGTCCTGTAGAAGATAATCTCAAGAACGGAAAAGCATCTTTGGAGAAGTCTATGCGAGATGTGCTGTTGCTGGCTAGCTGGAAAGATACGAACATTGCTGCATTGAGAGATAGTGCTAAGAGGTCACATCACAAGTTATTCAAGATCGTACGGAAGTTCAGAGCCCTGCTTGGTCAACCGATGGAATCTATTCTGAAGCAAGGCTTGCCCGATGAGACTGTGGGCGATAGCTCTGAGATTAGCATTAGCCATCACCAGGAGCCTTCAGTTGATCAATCTGCTCTTACGGTCTGCAGCTCGTCTGTACCAAACTGGCCACAAAAACCAAAACGTTTCATCAATGTTGACAATACTGTTAGTATGATGCTAGCTGCTAGCACCCTCCCAGAGTCCGCATTGGATGGGTCAGCATACCTTGACTCATTTCTCGCAAACATCCTTAATTTAGCCGCCGAGCTCCAAAAGGCTACGCCATCTGTCCTGACCGAAGACAACAAAGATGCTGTCAAGCATCTAAAATCTCGAAAGCGCAGGCTCTTTGCCGAAACTTTGAAAGAGTTGAGGCAGATGGGCTTCAAGTACAACCTCGGAGTGGACGCCTTAGCTCGTCAAGAGTCGCTGTCGCTCGTCCTCGCCAGTGTCGGCGTGCTCCCAGGTTTTGAGATCCCTGGGCTTGAACACTACTTTCACAAGGCTATTGACCTCGCGCCAAGGGTTAGAGAAGCGGTCAGACACCACTCAGAGGACTTAAGCAGTGCTGAGATTGCACGAAGTACGGGTTTCCTGGAAAGTCTACTTCAAACACTTCTCGTTCAGCGAAACTCGTTGTCAAGCACTGTCCAGAATATGACGAGAGTACAACGAACGATTGAAATGGCCAAAGGTCTTTGGAATCCGGATTCTTATAGTATTCGAAACAGTGCGTCTTCTTCAAGTCACGGAAAGCTACTCGAATGGTTGCCGAACATTCTCTATGTTGCCTTAGAGATTATCCAGATCCATGTTAAACTTGGAAAAAAGGAAGCCAAGGTCGTTTTGGCGGGAATCACTTCGTGGAGAGAGAAGTTTGTCGACTTCACACAGCAATGGGATGCTCTCAGCACGCTTCCGCCACGTGTTACCTCCACCTTACGATTGAACTTGCAAAGAGCTATCGACTACAACCTCGCCCTGCTCCAGGAAGATGTAGCCAACATGAGCCAGAATCGACCCGATCTAGCTTTCATTACTGATCAGATCCTGCCCTGGACCCACATCATCACCACCAAAGTCCAAGCAAATCCAACCACAAAAGACCTCACCGATCTCGATAGGAAACTATCAACTATTTGCGACACAATCTTAGTAGCAATTGAGAAACACAAAAAGATAATCGCTGAGATCCCATCGTCAACCGAGTATCCAAGCTGGCTACTCAAGAATGATACTGCTCTTGCGGATAGTATTAAGTCGCTCCATTGCGCCAACATCAATGAGCAGATTGAACAAGCTTTTGGTATTCTGCAATTTCTTAGCCTCGAAGATGATGCAACTAGCAAAGCAGCAGGTGCTCTCTTCGCCGTTGCTCAGCCAATATTCCAGCAGTACTTAAATATCCTTCAAGCTGCTGTCATGCGATATGGACAGTTGCATCGTGCTACATGCAAGGCTTCGTACATTCTCGCTAAGACCTTCATCCAGATTGCCTTCCAAGGATTCTGTACTCCTTCCGAAAAGTCCGATGCGCAAGATGGGAAGACTGAGAAGCTCGAGGGCGGTACCGGTCTCGGCGATGGCGAAGGTGCAGAGGATATCAGTAAAGACATTCAAGATGACGAAGATCTTGACGAGCTCGCGCAAGAGCCTAACACTAGTGAGAAGGGGGAAATTGAGGATGAAAAAGATGCCGTCGATATGGCTGATGGTGATATGGAGGGCGGGATGGGCGACGCTGAAGAGAGAGGCGAAGATGATGATGGCTCTAAAGGAGATGAGGAGAGCGGTGATGAGATGGATGAGGAGGCTGGTGATGTTGATGACTTGGATCCTACGGCTGTAGATGAGAAGATGTGGGATGGTGATGGGGAGCAAGCCGAGAAAGAGCAAGAAGGCGATGACTCCGAAGGCAAAGCGAGTAAAGACGAACAAGTGGCTTCTCATGAGGAAAACAAGGAAGCCGGCCAAGGCGATGATGGCGATGAAGGAGAGGAAGAAGAAGTAGCTGGTGCAGAGCAAGGAGAGGAGATCAAACAAGATGAGGTTGAGAAGCATGATCCACACGCCCAAGAAGGCGAAACATTGGACTTGCCTGAAGATATGGAGTTGGATGGGAAGGAGGAGGAAGGGAGTGTGGATGGAAGTGATGATGGGATGAATGATTTGTCCGATGCCGAACAGAATGAACAAGAAGGAGAAGAGATCGAAAATGACGGCAAAGAGGAGGCTGGCGGCGAGGACCTAGATACACAAGAGGATCCGCAGCCTAGTGATGATATGGATGTTGCCGATCTTAATGAAGAACCGGATGTTCCGGGAGAGCATACCGACGAAGCCGGCGAGAAGGCTGAAGATGAGCCGGATGAGCAAAAACCTAAGGATCAGGAAGGCTTACTCCGAGACCGAGACGATAATGCGGATGCAGATGTTGATAATGCAGTCCCAAGCGATGTTCAGGGTATCGGGGAAGACCAAGACAAGGATTCTATCGATGATAAGAATGAGTCGGCCAATAATGCACAGCGCGACGATGGCGGCAGAAGCGGCGACTTGTCAGAGCATAAAGACTCTGCTGCCGAAGACGGCGACAAGGGTCGACAAGAAAATGGTGAAGCTCCTCAAGATGCACGGGACGAGACAAAAGACAGTTCCGAAGCTCAACCATTCAAGAAACTGGGTGATGCGCTTGAACGCTGGCATCGACAACAAACCAAGATCCGCGAACCTGCTGAGCAAAATTCACAAGGCCGAGACCAAAATCCCGAGACAGATGTCGATGCATCAGAATTCCAGCACTTGCAAGACGAGAATGCTCAGCCTGATACACAAGCCCTGGGAACTGCTACCGAGGACCAAGCCCATGCTCTCGATGAATCGATGGCTATTGATCAAGAAAGTAAAGCTATGCCTGAGCAGTTCCAACCAGAGGACGCAGAAAATGATAACACTGAGCACGACGATGTCATGGACCTAGAAGACACTCCCACGCCAAAAGAACAAGATTCCTCAGACGCCTATGAAGGTCGGGCCGGAGCTATGATCAAACAAGCTAACCAAGACCACGAAGAAGATCCTGAAGATATACGTGCTCACATCCAAGACGATTCCGATGAAGATGTTGAGAAGGTCGATAATCAGTTGGAAAGTACGCATCTTGATCCTCTCGATGTTAATCTCCGCTCCGCAGCCGAGGCTCGTCAACAATGGACACATTATGAGTCTGTCACTCGTGATCTCTCACTCTCACTTACCGAGCAGCTTCGCTTGATTCTCGCACCTACCCTCGCAACTAAGATGCGGGGCGACTTCCGCACTGGAAAGCGTCTGAATATTAAGAGAATCATCCCATACATCGCATCTCAGTACAAGCGCGACAAGATCTGGATGCGCCGCAGTGTACCTTCCAAACGCAGCTACCAGATCATGCTCGCCGTAGATGACAGCAAGAGTATGGGAGAAAGTGGAAGTGGCTCACTCGCCATGGAGACGCTTGTCATGGTGTCCAAAAGTCTGAGCATGCTTGAAGTCGGACAGATCTGTGTTTTAGGTTTTGGAGAAGTAGTTAAAGTTGCTCACGAATTCGAAGCCCCTTTCAGCTCCGATGCTGGGCCAAAGGTTTTCCAAAACTTCGGATTCAGTCAAGGCCGTACAGATGTCACGAGATTGGTCAAGGATAGCATCGAATTGTTCAGAACAGCAAGACAGAAAGCAAGTAATAGTCCCGCCGACCTCTGGCAAATGGAACTCATTATCTCCGACGGAGTCTGCAATTCCTCAGAACACGACACCATTCGCCGTCTCCTACGCGAGGCACTTGAGGAACGAATCATGATGGTATTCATCATCATCGACAACGTAAAAGAGAAGAAAAAAGGCGAGAGCGTGCTTGATTTGCAGCAGGCGACTTTCGTGGACGGAAAACTGAACATGAGTAGATATCTTGATAGCTTCCCGTTTCAGTATTATATTGTAGTTGGTGATGTTAAGGAGTTGCCGGGCGTTTTGGCGACTTTGCTTAGACAGTGGTTTGCTGAGGTTGTGGATTCTGGTAATTAGTTTATGTATGTGATTTGCATGATTAGCGTTGAGGATAACTTGCATTGCTTGGTGTTTAGATAATAAAATGTTCTTGTATGCCTAACGTGTTCATTTCTACTATTGCCACCTTTTAATAGCCAGTGTCGTAAAAACAATGAAAAGGTTTTAGTCTGTGGCTATTGACCTATTACCACACCACTACCCATCCGCTGCGAGACTATCATATGAATACGAGGTCACAGAGTTATTTTTTATTGTTTTTATATGAACCAAAGTTTGATTGATGTTGTACTAGTCTCCAGGCTAATTTTGCCCGTTCTTGAATAGAAAGTGATCATGCTGTCTCACTTTACGAGAATGCCTGTCCTGTGTCTGAGCAATTTTTCGAAGGCAGTCATCCATACGAAGTTGGACACTAAAGAAACTCGAGATCCCAATTCCTTCTTTCAATGAAGATCGCCTTGGAAATCATCACCGCCCGGACAATTATCAGACGAAATAGTATCCATCTTGGCGCGCAACACAGAAATACTTTGTACGGCTTTTCTATTGGACTACTAGAGAACGTCGTTCCACATTTTTGCTTTCATACCCTCATCCCTTGCTCATGCCTCTAGCAATTTATCTATCTGCTCTGTAATGTCCACGAAATAAAACAATGTTCTGTTCCCAGACGTCGTCCCCGGCACAATAGGATCACCAAAAGGGACCGATACAATGTACACTCCATCACCTACTTGAATAGAAGCAACTGTAAAGGTGCCATTTACCAACTTCGAAACACGCCCCAAATAATCCGCCCAATTCCACTCTCCATCTTTGGACCGCAACACCGAGGAAAGTTGCTCTTGAATAAAGTCTAAAAGTGCTCAGTTCTTCTTTCTTTGATCTTTTTCTACTTGCTTAAAGCTAATTACAACTCACCTCCTAAATTTCTTCAGCTCATATCTCATAAATATCGCTTTTATGATGAACAGGACGGTAAACAAAATAATCAAACTTGGCCGGCAACACAGTTCCATTCAGATCCGAGCACGCCATCCCCACAAACGCTCCAGTGAAGCTTCCATGCACCTGGTGCCCACCACACTCATCAGAAAGAACAGATGCATCATAAACAGGCCCGATTTTCTTAAGTTTTTCTCCTTCCAGAGCGTAGAAGAACTGCAATTCACGACCTCGGATTGTAAGTGCTAACTTTACTTTGCTGTTGTTGGGTATCTGAACTGGCTCGGCAAATGGCATCTTTAGACGTCCTTCCGGCCAGGAAGCTTCCGAGCTCATAATGAGAAGTTCTCGCTCTCCATCGGAATGTGCTGTCACGGTAAGGTAGAAGAAATTGTAACGGGAGTAGTACGCCGTTAGTCCTGCAAATTGCCTCTCGTCGGTTGGGGAGAAGTCGATGACGGTTTCGGCGTCAAAGGAAAAATGGGTTTGTCGTCGCGCGACTAAAGACTGTTCAAACCAGGAACCAATCGCCTCGCGGCCGAGGAGCGTGAGCTTCCCATTTTCGGTGGTAAAAATTCTCTCTGGCTCAGGAGTTCGCAGCCACTGGAAGTCCTTGGGCAACCCATCGCTAAATCCATACCGTTGCTCAGCCCAATACTTGGTATCATCTCGAGTTCCAGGGACTTCAACGTGAAGAGATGGAATAGGGCCATTTTTGACGTAAAGCCAGTCCTCCTCCCAATATGCCTCCTGGATGGCAGTTTCGCGACCAAGCACACATCGACGGTTTTGTGTCGTTGGACGGCCTGTCAAATGGACCAAATATGTCTTGCCGTCTGGCGTATCCACGATATCACCGTGACCAGCTCGCTGAAGTGCGACAAGTGGAGAGTCTTTAGAGGTAAGAATGTGTTTCTGTGGATGTAACTCATATGGGCCCCAGATGTCGCGAGACCGAGCAAGAGTAACAGCGTGATCATATCCCGTGCCACCTTCTGCAGTCAAAAGATGATACCATCCATTTCTCTTATACAAGTGCGGTCCCTCGACGAGATCCAGATCCGTTCCGAGGAATATGTTCTTCTTGGGGCCAACGAGTTTGCCGACAGATGGGTCGAACTCTTGAAGCACGATGCCAGCAAAGCTCCTAGGTCGGCGGCGATGGTCTTGAAGCATATTGACGAACCATTTTCTGCCGTCGTCGTCATGGAATAGTGAGGGATCGAAACCTGAGGAGTTCGCATACACAGGATCGGACCAAGGACCTTCTATAGAAGGTGCAGTGACGATATAATTATGTGTATCTTTGAAAGAACCATCTTTCCGCTTCACATCTGTGTACACCAACCAGAACTTGTCGCCGTCGTGCGTGAGGCAAGGAGCCCAGACCCCACAGCTGTCAGGATTACCCCTCATGTCTAGTTGACTTTTCCGGCTAAGCGGGCGGACAACAAGATCCCAGTTTGCTAGATCTGTGGAATGATGGATTTGTACCCCGGGATACCATTCGAATGTTGACGTTGCAATATAGTAGTCATTGCCGACTCGAAGTATTGAGGGGTCAGGGTTGAACCCTGGCAGGATGGGATTCGTAATGGGTGGCATCGTATGGAAACAACAGTTAAGCTTGCGATAGTTTGAAGACGCGGAGAATTGATATAGGAAATACAATAACTTGGATTTGGAGCATTAGGATTGCTAGGTAGAGAGGAGCGATCAGGTTTATATGTTGAAATAATCGAAAGGGTAATCGAGCTGCTTCCGTTCATTTATCCGGATTTAACCGGGTGGGTTCTGCTAAGAACATTTCTCCGGCAGAAAGGAGAAGAGCTCTGGAGTGGTCGTGAATTAAATGCAATGCGAATAAAATCAACTCAAAATTCTCTCTACTAGTCTGTTTTGAGAATAATTTTCAACCCGGGCAAACAGCGTTACAGAGCAACCGGCGGGGGTTGGCTAGTGTCCCGAGACCTCCACCCACTTTTGTGATTCTGCCTTGCCTTATCCAAGCAGATTCTTGCATGATGTTTAAGAAACGTATTTAATTGAATTAAAGTATAGCTTGCAGAGCATCAACTTTTTCTAAACGCCGTATCCTATCAGGGTTTTTAACGGAGATTGCGTTCAAAGGTGCTTGGGCTACAGGGCTCAGTCTTTAAGCGCCTATCGATAAAGTCTGTGTTTCCAAGGTATCTATAAGCGATTTTCAGGCACTTCGACCCCGCCTTCAAGCTCTCGAACCTCAAAGTTATCGCAACTACTTAAACGTTATAAAATAACTAATAGGGATTTTGATTTAAGAATAATAATACTGAATTAAATAAGACAACCTTTCTTTTTATTAATTAACTTTCCAAGTTTTCTAATTTTGAAATTTCAGTTGCAAGTAAAATGCTCTAAACCACAGACTTTTGTCAGTAAGCTCGTTAGGCAGAAGTCGGAGTATGAGGGAAACGAGATTATGATTCATGTTAAATAAAAGCTGATACATCTATACATTAAAGGACTTATTTTATACAATCGAACCAATTATCGGCCCCTTATGCTTCAACAATAGCCTATCCGCATGATAATACTCCCACGGATCAACTAAAAAGACTAGCTTGGAAAGTTCTTTCCCCTTTCCGTTCTCATCCGTTTCAACGGCATTAACGTCACAAACTCGAGCAAGAATATAGACGTTTGTGGGAATTGAATCAACATCTCCTTTCATCTGCTGCATCATGATGGAGAAATCTCGCGCTCGTTGAAACTGCGTAGGAGAAAGAGAGAACTCGGCACGAACATCACCTCTCGTACTCTTAACATCTATGTGGTAAGTTGGGGGACGTGCTACCCAGTTCTTTGCCTCGGGATAATGGCCTTCGTTTAGAAGTTGGGTGAATGTTCCGCCTATGTCGGAGAATTTGAAGTTTGAATTGTTATCTGAGTCAGCGGAATAGAATGTTGGGAGATTGGCTCGAGCACGACGTGTGCTAGTCCAATGATGGCAAGGGTTGTAGTTCTGATCGAGATTTTCTGCGAGAACTCTGTGTACCTAATGGTGGAGTAAGTTAATTTGAGTTGTATTTGTACGGAAGAGAACAATTCGGCTACTTACGACAAACTCGCCCTTAAATGCAATACTCTCATCGCAGACAAAGGAGTAAGCTATCTGCAAGCGCAACCAACCCTTTGAAACCGACATGTGAAGCCTTTCGAATCCATTTGTTCCGCTTTTGTGAACCTTGGGCTTCTTTGCCTTTGGTTTCTTTTTGTTCGTTTTGGCATTGTCCTCACCATCTTGACCATCGAAGTGCTTTCTTCTCTTAGCAAATTCGCCCAGCCCAGCAACGATTCCAATAGGGAGTCCAAGAATAGCGAGAGGTAAGTCACGAAACGGACGAAACTTCTTAAGACTAGCAGAGCCAGAACCCTCGGCCTCCTTTGTTGTTTCGTCATCTTCTGACTTCCTTCCATCTGCATCTGCAAACTTCAGACTCTCGAGACTTGGAATACCTTTATCGGCAAACACTTTCGAAATCCTCGCTTGGTTGTTTTGGGAAAGTGCAACATGTAAACACATCTCGCTATGTGGTGGATTGTCGGCCAGCATCCCGCAAAAGTTGAAAATCTCGTCAACGAGCTCAATTGGTGTTTGTTCTGTTTGAAACCTTCCTTTGACAGCTAAATAGATTTTGAGGGTGTCTTTCTCTGTGGTCAAGGCAACGTGACCATTTCCTGGTGGTCCTTTCGCTTGCTTCTTTTTGTATGTAACGCACCACTCTTGGATTACTTCGTCTGCAGTGTAAACCTGGAGATTTCGGAGCTGTTTGATTATTTCTTGGCGCCTAGTACGGTGCTGCTTTGGTGTTGGGATTAGCCTATGAGAGAAGACATTAGTTAAAGAGAGTTTTCACTGTAAGTTAAATGCTGTTAGGTAGACGCTGCTGAATAGCAGGAATGTATAAGTGGCCGATATCTCAATAAAAATCAACCATGTATATCGTCAAGGGATAACATACCTGATGATAAAATCGGTCTTGGATCTGAAAGCGTTTGTAAGTTCCTGGCTCAGCTCTACCACTCCCCGAGTCCTCGGAATGCTTGCCGCTTGCTTGCTAAGGAATCTCGATTTGAGACCAAGTTCGGTTAAAACTTGATCCATTGGGGCCAGATCATCAACTTTAATGTCAAGCAATGGGACAACACCTGCAAAGATGGTGCGGAAAGGAGCTGTATCCGCGATGAACCACTCGGAAGTTACTGACGAGTCTTGAAGAGAGGATACCAGGTCCGTGTCTAAGTTCCAGTTTTTGGAGACAGGGAAGATGTTGTGTTCGCGGTACACGTTGAAATTACGAAGAGTATTTCGGGATGAGGTGGATTCATCCTCCTCAAGTAACTTTTCCATAGTATGAAATATGGATGTGATGTAGGCTAAAGAGTCTCCTGTTTTAAGAGCTCTAGCCTCTTGTAGGAGATCTTCAAGGGTGGCATCCTGGACTGCAAGAATATTACAAAACAGTCGCTTATTCCCGGGATATATATCTTTCAAGCTTTCAAAAGTTCTCAAAGCTTGAGATTGTTTCCCGATTGGCGGTCCTTTCCACCGACATTGTGGTAGAGAAACCCACTGAGGACTCAATCCTTGTCTTGTAGCGGGTATGTAGACTATATTTTTCTTCCCGAAAAATTTCCTAAAACAAATTAATCAAAGGAGCCCAGAGGAAAGTCATCGACTCACTTAATGATAGAAGCTTCGTCTGTGTCATCACATCGAAATTGAATGGTATCAAGTAGCTTCGCCACCCGAATATCATCATCTAAGCCCTCCGTACTGAGCCTTTCTAAGCAGCGAAGGTAGAAAGATACGTCAACTTTGATGGAAACACCGAGCACATTCAATTTCCGCCAGTGGAAATTATTTGCATCGTGAATCTCAACAAATGGCACTCCGTCCTCCGATGCAACAAGAAGCTCTTTCGATGGGAGGAATGTGGCATCTAGTCGATGTTTTTTGCCTGTTATACAAGTAACAAGCATTGATTCCAACTTCTGTTTCAATCGACTGGAACATGAAGTGAACTTCGTAGGGTCTAATTTTAGCTTCATATCATCCTTGCTGCCTTTCTGTATTCGGTCTGGGTCAAAGAATTTCGAATATTCTTCCCAATTATCTCGAAGCAGCAGGAGAACATCGGAAGATGGGAAGGTTTTGATGATGAATTCGAAGTCTTCAGACAATTTGAAACCCCTATCCGCAGTAGACTGTACCAACCTAGGCATCGTGGCGACCTCCATCTTTTCTTCCAGCCACGTGATCCAGGCGTCACCAGTACCGGCAGCCGCCGCGTAATCCTTGTGAATGAAACGAAATTTGTTACGATTTGCACCAAAGAAAAAGGTGGCCGAGTGCGACTTTGACGAGTCCTGATAGAGCTGTGAACCATGGAAGCGTTCTCCAGACTCCGAAGTAAACCAGAATCTCTGAAACGTTGGATTCTTCCATCCAGCAGAATAAAGAAACTTTATCTGAGAGATGAGTGCGGCACTGGATACAGAGCTGGACTTTCCGCGACCGTTCGTATGGAATTCTTCAATATGTCGTACGACTGGCTCCTGTTCCAGCACGCCGACACCTAGGAAACTGAATAATTTCCGCCGTGCGGGATCAGCAGCCGCGCCTGAGTCCACAACTGAAAGTTCCAGACCATCAGGCAAATCAAATTCGGTCTTGTTTGCAGGAAAGAGTATCTGGCTGCTACCCGCAGCGACCCAAGTTCCGTCGCTCAAAGGGACGAGTGCTAGATCGGTAATTTGTGAGAAGTACGTCCGGGAAAATCGTATCAATATGCTGGCAAGATGTGAATGCCAAGCGTTGGATTTTTTCTTGAATTCACCAATAGAGTTCCGGATCGTTGTTGTAAGTTCAAGAATGAAAGTGTACTCTGACATCTCTTCAATCCCTAGTAATTCTAGGTACTTCATATCGGACTGCAAATAACGGGCAGACAGATAACGGCCGGAAGTGTGAGTACTGATCGTCATTGGAGCTCCGTTGAAGGTGAACTCTTCCGGCACGTAAATAAGGCCGCTTGGAGAGGCCAATTGTCCTGATTGAGAATAAAGAATCGGCTGCAATGCAAGCCTTTCTCGTAACTCAAGATGAAAAGGTCTGAGAAAGCTATGCAGCGGTTCTCCGATGGGTAAGTATCTTGGCCAAAGATACCGAAGTTTTCCTTTGTTGAACTCGTTCATAGCATCTAGAAATGTTGTGAACAACGCATTGCGGAGAGCGTGATTCCATCCCGACGAGTCATCGATGTCTCCTCGACTCGCAATCAGGAGAAAGTCGGCTTGAATAAGAAACTGTGCCTTATTAGTATGTCTACTGAAGGAAAAGACAATAAAAGAAGTGACCTACCTCGAATCCGTAGTCACGAATAGGAAGAAAAGCATACGCTTGCTGCGACTCTCGCTTTGGTTGATTGTTCTCTGTGATAGGAAAGCCAAGGATGATCTCAGAAGAAGACACACCATGTCTTTTGGATTCTTGTGGCATATTAGATACTTGGTGACTTCTGACAATATAATCACAGGCTTTTTTATTCTCCACCAGTCGAATAAGATCTTTCCCGACCTCGATACGGGAAAAGTTTCTTTTCCAAGTGATGTGAAGTGGCTCGGAAATAGACACTGTGATGCTTCGGAGCCGTCGCAAGAAGATAAGAAGTCGTGAATCCAATGAACGAAGTTCATCAAGAAGGCCGCGTCGATTATAGTTCTCGGAAAGTTGAAGGTATAGTGACGTCCATCCAGGTTTGACTGGAGCCGGGTAAGCGTCCCAAATAGGTGCGATCATTCCGAGTTGCTTGCTCTTGTCGAATTTGAAGGAGTATTCCCCTGAAGATATCCATACAACATCTGCAGCTTTGAAAACAGATTTGAAGCCAATACCCTTCTCTCCAACGTACCACGTGGCGTTATCTCCTCCCTTCTTAGTACTCTGGCCAACTCTGCAGAGAGCCTCGACATTTCTCGGCGAGAATCCGACTTCATTGCAGTCCACTCGAAGACATCCGTTCGAATAGGTAAAATGTAAACTTGGTTGTACTTTACGATCGTAGGAGTTGTCATCGGCGTTTTGAATTAACTCGAGTAAGAAATGAGTCGAACTTTGATACAGTTGTTCCGAAAGTCTCATAAATTTTAGTTTGGAGGACAAGGTACAATTGGAAACTTACGTTGTTAACGCATTTTCTAAATCAGATACATTGTGGCGGAAAGAATTATCTTTTGAAAGCCCCTTATCATGCCTGATTTTGGCAATGTGTGCTTCGGCATCTGAACGCGACATGGACTTGGCCGCCATGATTGGTGGGCATATGATCGCCGATTTCTGAAAGTTTACCCTAACAATCAAGGAGAAGTAATATAAATGTCCATTGTTCTTACCGGGAAGGAACTCCCCAATATTTATAAATGTGACGAACAAGAGATGATGGTATGTGTGAACGCTATCAAGTGACGGTAAAGTACGCCACTATAATCAAAATTGGCTTAGTTTGAATGTGCATAGGCGTCGTGGTTATTCTGGAAGGGTTTTAGAAGATGCTATAATATCGCTTAAGGCTTTAGTGTGTTCCAAAAACGAATTCGGGTCCCAAACTTGCAAGTCGCCCTTTGGCATCAAAACTGGACTTATTTGCTCTGCTAGGTCGACTCAATACCTATGGCTTAGGCCAAAGCTGCAATATTTTAGGTCTGAAGGTGGAAATGGAAAGTGTTCATAGAAATATCCTTTCCTAGTATCTACTGTCAACCACAGCCTTTGTCGAGGCTTGGGCTCACGTAACAAATACTGCCTTTGCTCAGGCCGCCTTTTGGACAGCTCATGTCGGCTTAGACCTGCTCAAGTTTGCCCAACCTGTTGGTGTACCGGTAAAATTTGACGTACGGGCTTAAAGAATCCCTCTATGCCCAGTTAAGCTTTACGAGTTTGGTATCGAGATGATGCGGTGTAGTATCCGCTTTGGGAAACTCGTGAAAAAAGATTTAATTGAATAGTGAGGAGTGGTGGCATTAGGCACCAGAATAACGAAGCGCAGTATCTGCCTTGCGAAGGAGCTCGTTAAAGGGGAACGTTGAATAGCGGGGGCAGGGATCAGAACAGCGCATTGTAGTGCGCCGTATGTATCTGCCTTGGGGACCTCATGCAGCTACGGGTAGCGCAGTCAAGGAAAATGGGCCTCGTAAGCAACATGTGCCATGTAGTGACTGACAATTCAGGCCGTCCTACTTGAGACTGTTTATCATATAACTATCGTCATATTTCGTCTTCTGCATTATTCTGTGTTCTTAAACCACCCAGTCTTGTGAGCAGCGATAATATTCAAAATGCCCGTTACCGAGATCGGCTGCATGGGCGTCAAGCCCGGCCTCAGTATTATGGACGAAGACACCCGAGAGGGCCAGATCCTAGCTGGAGCTTGGAAGGCGGTCAGTGCTACACCAGGAGGTCCACATCAGGTTTATTGGGGCCTTGAGGTTGAGGATCCGTCAAAAGTCTGGGCTTTTTTTGAATGGGACTCGGTTGAGGACCACGAGAAGTTCGCCAAATCGTAAGTAATCCAATTCTACCATCCTGAGTGGTATAGAGGCTGAAATAATGAACTAGGTTCGGCGCAGAAGCGGTAAAGGAGCTGCCAACAATCTTAACCCATGGCGAATTTACGAAGCACGTCGCTGTCACTCCATCTCCGCCCATAGTCCTACAGTCTCCTGTGACAGAAGTCATGCTCGCTTACTTCCCCTCGGATATCTCTCAAGCCGGAAAGGACATAGCTGTCGCACAGCTCCAGAAGTTTGTAGAGAAAGGCCTAAACAGATGCTCTGATGTCAAGGCTGTGAGCTACGGCTGGGGTGTGGAGAACGACTTTCCGGTGAGGGGAGGAGAGGAAGGGCAGAAGGGGTCAGTTCTTACGGCGTTTATCGGCTGGCCGAGCATTGACGCTCACATGAAGTTTCGGGAGACGGAGGCCTTCAAGGAGAATGTAGATTTAATTAGGACAATGGAGGGGGTTCTCAAGTTGGCGATGTTCCACATCAGCTGTCGGGGCCTTGGAAAGAAAACAGAATAGGCAAAATGACGAGGGCTGTGATGAAGAGGAGACCAGGAATTAAAACGAGAGGGGGGTATCCGGTGTACATCATATAGGGCGAATGCTAAGATGCAAAATTTACCTTTTCATGCCATCTAGGCGTTCATTCACTAATAGCCGATTCCTATATTGACTGAAACAGGACTGGAATGTAGACCTCGCAAGCCAGAGTTTTTTCAGCTCCTAACTCATCTCGGTAAGAATCCCCGAATATTTCCACGAGCAAGTTCGCGAATGATGGATCGAGGCCAGGGGTGCTCTAGAGGTCCTCGCCGCAAGAAGAGGAGACGTCTTAGGTCTCCGATTCTTGTCTGTAAGGTTTCTATTATTGGTGCGTCTAATGAGAGAAGAAGTCTCTGAGAGCTATTTAAGTACAGTGGTGGAGCTGGCGGCCGGTAGGCACGTGACTACCACTACAAGTGCCAAATATAGCTTTGGTATATTCCCAGTACTCGGGATAGTAGCCGGCGCATCCAAAATTGACAAGGCTAGAAAGCCGTCCCGAGTCTATTAGAATGTTGTTCGGATTGAGATCTGTGTGAGTGAAATGAATTTTGTGCTGTCGATCATGAGACGACGGCTCTCGAAGGCGTTCCTGCGTAATCAAAAAGTCGTTAAATTCGGTCTCGAAATCAAGAGGCTAGCTACGCGGCCCAGGCGGTAATCAAACACTGGGCCTCCAATTGCATCGAAAATTGCGGCCTTGTTAGTGTTAGGGATGCTTTTGAGTTGGTCAATATATTTCCGCAAGTCATCTGCAAGAGAATTTCGCTCGGGATACGACATTGTGTAAAGTGCTTGCATGAGCGGCTGTCTAGGAACACGGGTCATGACCAAGTACGCGTAATCAGCATCAATGAGTGATTCAACAATTCTAGGCGCTGTTATGTTGGTAAAATTCTTGATAAGCTGGAGTGCCGGTGCCTCTCCATTCAGTATAAGCCTGCCCTTACCGTGTTTAATATACAGCCCAAACGGAACGCTCTGAGTCCAGAAATTCGACCTTCCATACAATCTGGCGCCTATACTGAGGAGTGACCGGTACTCCAAAACACGACCCTTATGTGGGAAGTAGCTTCATAGTCGTCGAACCCAAGGGGAAAGCTCGAGCAAAAAAAAACCTTGCCCATCGTGGTAGCCCATTGCGAAATAATCACAGAAGAGTTCTGCGACGGCGTTTACGATCAATTGGGAATGCCCGCAGCGATTTGCTGAAGCGGCTGTGTAAGATGAAGAAGAATGCACCTGGAAGTCGCGCAGATACAGTGTCACAGGTCACCATTTCAATCTGGCTTCCGGATCGCAATGCTTGACTTTTGCTTGAGGTCGGCAAGACGCTAGGGCAGGCATGATGGCCCATAAACAGTACTACGACCATTAATTAATGGAAGCTCTCATGACGGTGAAAAGTTCTGACCTTACTCGGCACCTGGACTTCAAGTCCTCGCCGGGTCAGTATTCCAACCTGGCTCTCAGTATATTGCACCCTCTCTGAAAGTAGCAGCAGCATCTTGGGAGAGATTCCAGTAGTTTCGACATGATTCATTGGGCTCGGCTGACATGCTCAATCGTAAACGGTGAACTTGCTCTTCAGTGATGAAAACCGAGAGTAGTTCCTGCCAAGGAACCTGAAAGAACATTAGTTCCCCACTTAAAGTTCTCTGGTATTTACATACATATTTGGCGGTGTCGAATCCCGGAAGAACATCGTACGGAACAATGCTCGAGACAATCGTCCTCCTCCTCCCTAGAACATTCTACCACAACCTTGACCTGCCTGTCAGACAGCAGACAGCAAACACCTCTATCTCGTTTGAAAACAGAAATAGAGCAATCGGGTGGTGAAGCGGTGATGCTTCTGACTTGAATAACTAGTTAATGACAATCTCGACACGCATTGACTTGCACTTACATCTTCTCACCAAGGCTTTCCAATCGGTCGACAAACGTTGTAATTCGGTTCCAACATAATTTTCAGACATTTGGTCTATATATCCTCCGAAGCAGATAGACAGCTGTGGCCTTAGGGCTGACCGAATCTCTCACAAACGACGAAAGCAATCTGTGATCCACAGGTGTGAATGGTGTCGAGGACATGATGCTCAATATCCGTTGGACTTGGGCATCGAGAATCTCATCTGCAAAGTCGTCGTCCATTTTGAAGCACTTTGCTTAACGTGTATATAAACTGTTCGCTGAATAGAATTCAATTAAACCGCAGTTGCTCTCCTTACTAAAGAGCAAGATATTCTGTATTGCTACAAAAATTGCAGATATGAAGAATATGGAAGCAGTTAACGATGATGTTTCAATGAACTGGGATTGTAGAGTACAGATAGAATGTTAGAGCATTCGTCTCGTTCATCTGGAGGAATAAATGCTGATATCGCTAGCGCCTAGGGAGTAGTTGGACGGCATGGTGAGCCTTAAAGGAGAGCTAGAGAAATTCTTACTGCCGCATCTCTCAGGTAGCATGATCACACATAACAATCAAGTCAGTTACTTCGTAGAGCATTGGGAGACCTTGTGGAACTAGGTGAAGGATACAGGAAATTAGTGGAAATTTATTGATACACGTGACACGCACGCTAAAAGAGGCTAAAAAGCCGAGCTCCATTCTGGTCGCGATCCTACAACTTTGAATAACCTCAGTATTTCCCAAATCCGTGTAAACCAACATTGGGGAATCGCAAATAGCTCTGCGAAGCTCTAGTAGCGCTTGCTTAACCTCGTCGCCCGGTCGCTGGTTACCCTCGGCAACTACTGCGTGATCCCAGAACCCTGGAGCTATAGCAATCTCTGTAAAACACGCAAAAACCAGTCAACATACGCCCTTGACGTGCTCACACGACAACTTATTTGAATCCTGCCTGTGCCATAGCCACCCCAACAACTCTATCAGAATGGCGTACACCGATGATGCTGTGCTGGCCAAGCTGTCTGCTCTCAATGAGACACAAGAAAGTATCGTGAGTTGTACTCACCAGCTTGGGCGATCTCAGCTCTGACTGTCTGCAGGTAACGGTTGCTCAATGGGTCATGTTCCATAGGTACGCAAAACATCTCACACCGCTCGTTACCAGTGCTGATCAGATAAAAGGAGACATGCAGATCGAACGGGACAGCTCTGGCTCCAGCGACTGAAGGATTCGGGAAGCAATAAGAGACTCAATCTGATATATCTGGCAAATGGTAAATCCCTCGAACATCCATCGTGGCATCAGGCACCCCAAGAAACTTCGACTACGATTCAGGAGTATGCCTGCTAATGATATCTGGTACTGTAGAAGTCGCTCAACAATCAAAAGCTCGTCGCAAGGATGATTTCTTGATCGCTTTCTCTCCAGTCATCGCCGAAGCCACAGCTACGGCCTACAAGGGAGCTACGAATGAAGTTCAGCAGAAGCTGCGAAGAGTGGTGGAAGTCTGGAGACAACGGCAGATCTTTGAGATCCCAATTCAGGAGGCAATCGAATCTAGAATTGATGGTAAGATGCACGGCTCGACTCTGGCAGCCATTACTTACATTTCTAGAACTCGACAAATCGCGATCTTCTGGCAAGCGTGCTGGCGGCTCGATCTTCTCTGCGAATCCTAACGCCGTACCGAACGACCTCGCTCCCTTGATTGCTCCCCAGCAAAATCTATCAAAGCTCGTCCTTTCGACTAAGACCTCTGTCAATGCTGCCAATCAAGACTACGACAAGCTTACAGATCCATCTTCTGTCTCGCCCTCGGCTCCCGTCCATGCAGCTCGTCTCAATGGACTCCTCAAGACACTAGCAAACGCCGAGGGTGCTGTTGCTGAAAGCATCAAGGCACGAAAACTTCTGATTGAAGGCTTGGAGAAGATACTGGATACAAACCGAGCATCTCTTGCAGCAGAGGAAGCCCAAGTCGCTGAGCTGTCTAGCAGACGTATCGAAATTGATAACAAGAAGCGGGACGTTGAAGAGAATATCATGCGTGGCTTTGCCTCGAACAGCAACCCCGGTACACCAGTAGGAGTAGTAGACGGATCTCCAGGCGCACAGCACTCACCCGTCACACCTGCACCAGAACCAGACCGTCCTGAAGTCGAGGCTCTGACTCCGCCAGGGTATCCTCAGCCGCCAGTGACCGAATCGGTCCCTGACTTCGAGCTGAACACTTCCAATGGGTCTGGCAGCCACCATGCTCAATACCAACAATCGCCTCCACCTCCTCAATCTATTCCAGGATCTGATCTTCTCTCAAGCCTCTCCATGTCCTATGGTCGATCCCCAACCATTGCTAGTGGTGGAAGTATCAAGAAGCGCAAGCTGAATGTTAATGATGACTTCCCCGACCTGGGCGGTGATGCAATGGATGGATTGGACGCTGATGTTGCTGAGATGTTGAGGAGAGATAGTGCCGGTGGACTATGAATTTGATGGCATGGAAAACTAATAGCATAGGATAGGTAAGGATGGGACGGGAAAATGTGCAGCAAAATGGACTTAAGCTTCTATAGCCCGAATCTGCTTCGGGATGTACAGTACAATACCTCAATCAACAAAGGTGTCAGGAACCGGCGAGATGCTTTCCAGCCTTCATTTATACCAGTTGCTCTAGATTGCGACGTGGACATCATGTGCTTGTATACTCGAAAGAATTCTATTTCCTCTTTCTTGTGAATTGTACATCCTTCCTGCAGCAAATCACCCCACCAGCCCCTGCTGCACACTCCAATTGTATGTCACAACCAGCATCTATCCCTTGCCAAACCAAGTTTTGTGTCCCAGAACCATGCGACCCATCATGTACATCGATCCTGTACGCAGCACATCAGCCCCATCCTTCCTCCGCGTCGCATAGCCAAAACGGAAAGAGAACGTACCAGCAAAGCCACCGAACAGCATGGTGTAGTATGGGTAGAGGAAGATCTTGCTTTTAGAAGTCTATTCCGAACAAAACCGTATTAGCATCTCCATATCTCCTTTGGCCCTTGGCTCCAGCAGAGAGGGACGGACTTGGTTCCATTGACGGATATGCTTTCTTCCTCCCTCCTGGAACATGCGCTGGTAGTACGGAACGCGGTTTTCGCGGTTGACGAAGCTATCGTACCCTCTTCATTAGCAATTGCTCTTCAATTCAAAAGATGGGAAAATGAGGCCATTCTCGGATGTAGGGATTGCCGTTGCATGCTCAATGCAGCGAAGAGATGGGTACTAAGCTGAGAAGGAGGCAATTGAGGAGAGAGAAGGGGATGTAATGCGTACCCTGCCATTGTGACGGTGCTGCGTGGAGAGATATGGTGATCGAGAGGGAGTGAGACGTTCGCCGTGGAATGAGTGGTTCGATGTTGAAGCTCGGGAGAAAGCTGTCGCGCTAATAATTAGTGACGCTGACTAAGCAAAAGACCAAACAACCAAGCTTCACAGAAACACTGAGATTGAACAGCGACGAGCTTCACGAAGCAATCTTCACCGCGTATCGGAAAAGGAGCGACGACATGCAATGGAGACAAATCATATACAGCTTGCCAATTGGCTGTCAATAGAAGGAAAGGATGGGGCCAGCTTTGCAGAAGCTTCTTTCGAGGCCAGGATCTTTGGATCTGCTGCGATACTTGGTGGGAAGTCCCTTGCCTGGAAATTACCCTGTTTCAGCAAAGAGGTGTCGCCCTGCGGTCAGTAGTCAGAGTGGTGCTTGGCTTGGATATGCAAGCTCAGCTATCGCACCCGCAGAGGAGGAAGATGTACAGCAGTACGAGACCGACAAAGCTCCCTATGAGAGGGATGTCAGGAGGCATTCTTCTTACACTAGCTGCAATCCTTTGACGCAGCTCTCAATACTCGAAGTCGCACCAACCACCCTCACAGTACCTCCATCGCTGCCGAGAACATTCAGGGCGGTGCCAAGAAGAATATATGGACAATGGGATGAAAGCCACTGGACACATGAACAGTTGGAGTTCGAGTCAAGCCTCGACGAACCTAACTTATTCGGAAAAATTAGGCTCTTGGATTTGGAGACGCATAAACATGACATGATGCTATGGGGAGCTCTGTTCGAATATAGAAAGAGAATATATGGATATGATGGTATTTTGAAGTTCTTAAATGCTATTACCCAGAGAGGCATAATGATACCCACCACTGGCATTCTGGCGGACCAATTCTGGCTCTCTTTCTTGGACCTTGGATTTCGAAACCCCGTGGTTCTGGACAGGATCGGCCAATATGCCGATCACGTTTGGACATCGCAACAGAGGAGTTGGTCGAAGCTTTATGCTTATATCATTAGATTCTTCCTCGTCAATGGCAACCTGAAGCATGCTCTATTGTGGCATAATCGCCTTTTCGAGAATCACTCTCCTGGACCAGCGCCCTTTGCGGAGATGTGTCGACATGTTACCTTTCAGTATGGAGACATGGACGCTTTGAGGAAAATCTACTTGAAAAATACTCATCGGAATGTATATTCCAAGGTGGTTCCTCTCCTTTGTCAGAGAGAAGACTTCAAAGGTGCCTTGGATTGGCACTTTTTCTTGCTGAAAAATGGGGACCTTCCAAGCTCCTCCAAAACCGTTGAACCTTTGATCCATTTCTTGGCTGTTTACAAACCTTCAGATGCTGCTCGTGTTACAAAAAGTCTCGTGGGTGCTGGAGTCTCTTTCGCATCCAACATGTCGAAGGAATTGGTGGATAACACCAAGATATCCCGAGAAATGATGAATCTGATACATGGGCAGACTTTAAATGTGCCCGTCAAAATGTACAACGACAATCTGGGAGCTAGATGGTTCGCTACCCGGTGGATACCCTTGGACATTGCTATCAATGGTGTGCACGCTCTTGGAATAGAAGAGATTGGACCGCTCTCGTTGCAAGCAATCGCCTTGCGGGATCCAAACGCTAAGAGCGTCATGCTTCGAATCTCACAACTACATGCCCTTGGAATCTCTCTTGGCAGCTCATTGTACTCTCGAGCCATCGAATATTTTGCCAAGAGGGGCGACAGCGAGTATCTTGAAGGACTTATCAATAGCGATCAGCACCCAGATGCAGTTGAAAACGCGAATGCGCAAGAAGATTTACTTTTGTCCTTTGCCCGAGCGAAGGACTGGGCCCAGTACCGAAGGACGTTGAAAATTCGGTCGTTGGCCAGCAGGTCACCAACGATTGAGAAATGGAATCTAGAGTTGCGGTCCTTGATCAGATTGGGAAACCAGGAAAGTTTTAAGGCTACCCTGGAGCAAATGGAAATCGAAAATGTCCCGGTGAAGTCAAGGACCATTGCACTCCTTATCCGGAATACACTACGACCACGTCGAGCTGGACATCATCCAATGGCTCTACGGGGCGCCACGTATCAAGGGAGGTATAATGACTTGAACACAATCGTCGGGCTTTTGAAGGATATTATGGAGTCTGGCAGCTACGTTCCTATCATCCATTGGCGTGAGATTCTTCGCCGTCTTGGTATGTCAGGTAGATTTGATGACTTACGCTCTCTCGCCCTGTTCCTCACGACATGGTACTCTCCGCAAGAATCCTCCCCACTCTCCAGATCTCGCTACTACCATGTCCCATCCCAAGTGTCTACCGCCCACCCCCTTCATCCACTGAATATTATTTTCAACATATCTTTTCAAAAAGCTGTCGTCGAATGGGGCTTCATCAACGGCCTCCGCCAAAAATCCAATTTCAACAGTGATCCAAGACGTGAACTCACCCAAGTTCAAGATTCATCGCTTCCCGACACCACTTCGGGAATTGTCCTGCTGAAACTGCTCAGCGAGCGAGGAGTTCACATCAACGGGCCAAGCGTCAGGAAAGCATTGGTCAATCGGCTGGTCACTTATTATGGTCCCGGAACGTCCAACAAGATTGAAAATCGTCTAGCCAAAACGAGGATGCAGGGCAAGATGGGTATAGCTGCAAGACAGATCGATAAAGCGTTAGGTGGCACGTACTTCTCTGCTGTGGATTTGCCGAGACTTGTTGAGGCCACTGCTACGACGAGGCTGAGGAGGTTTCAGGGGCGGAAACAGAGAAGGCTTGCGAAGGGGCCAGAAACGCTACCGTCACTGCCTGGTAGTAAGCATACTTGGCATAACGAAGTGTGGTGAGCAGTGTAGATGTTATGTAGACAGGTCTGAGATATGAATGGTATACTTGATTATGGAAGTTGGTAGAGGTTGTGCTTGCTTCGCTTGAATGATGACCGAGTGTAACCGCCTTAAATTGGCAAGTGCCGTTGCTTGACTTCGTGCTTTTTGTTGCTTTGTAGTCCATACTGGCTTTGCTCGCCTTTACTTTGCTTTTAGTCATTTGCATTCGTGCTCAATCTCAGCATAGTTTCTCGATCGTGGAAGTCCCGAGGATCTTGGGACTTGCAATTTACAATTCCTCGTAGTTATAACATGGATTCCAGTGTTACTTCATTGTTGTACCTTGTAAGATCTTCACGCTGTCATATCTGCGTTGCTCTTCGAAGTGGTAAAGGACATTCGATTCTTGCATGGTTCTGTTCTATTCTACCCCACCCTTTCTATCGAGATACGCGAAAACCAGTAGTATTCGCCCAATTCGCCAATTCGAAAAGCGGTGAGCAGAAGTGCAGAGCTTGGGTGATGATCCTCTCCCAATTCCCCATTACTCCTAGCTCACAGAAATAGATGCCCCAAGTAGACACAGACAATCTCCTCTCCACCTAGACTCAACATAACTCGTACATATCATACATAAACCCCTTTGTACTCCACAATTGTAATGTCCGTATACGTGCTGACCAAAGAAATAGAAAAAGGAATGAAAACACCACGCTCCTAAACTCAGACAATCACCACTCCCCACTCCCCACTCCCTACTCCCCACTCCCCTCCCCTAGTCCCAATCTGGACTCCCCATATGGGGGTAGAGCAACACAAGAATGGCAAGAAAGATCCACATGGTTTCCATAGGCTTGTTGTGGATAGCCTGTAGGACATTGGTCTTTGTATTGTCGATCCTGGTGACGAACTTCCCAATCCAACCAAGCCCGGGAAGCTCGTCACCAAGATCAGATGCCCCGTTGGTCTCTTCGCTGATGTCCGATTCGACCCCAGTGACTTTTGTAGCCAGAATCTCCAGCTTCTTCTGGATCACCTCTTTCTCCTGCTTCTGGCTTGCCAGGTCGCCCTTCAACTGCTCAATCTCTGTCTTGGCATCACTCATCTTGGCCTCAAGCGAGTCCATCTTCTTCTGGTGTACTTTCAAAGAGGCTTTGTATGCCTCCGCCTCTGTCTCCATGTCTGTTCGCTCCTTGGCAACTATGGCCTCGACCATGCTCTCCTTCTCTGTCTGCTCGTCAGACAATTGCTTACTGACCTTCTTCAGCTGCTCCTTCGTATGGTTGAGCTCACGACGCTCATTGTCCAGAGTGGTTGTAGGCGTCATCTCCTCGATCTGGCCTCGTAGATTGGCGATTGTTCCAAGCAGCTTCTTGACTTTCTCTTCCTCAGATTGCCTGGCAACCTTATCGCGCTCGTAAAGACCCTGGTAGCGATGTAGTGTTTCGACACAGGTTCCATTCAATGGACCGGCCTGGCCAAGCCACTTCGAGATAGGTTGTAGCCTCGACACCTCATGCTCTGCGATTTCCGCCCTATTGATTGCCACCGTGTACTTAGCCTCAAGGTGTGCAGCATCCGATCTCGAAAGGTAGACTCCATCTCCGTAGGCTTGGACATGGACGAATTGTTGATTTCTTTGTTGCGTCTGTAGTTGCGCCTGATATTGGCTATGCATGTCGCGTAAGGCTTGCTCGCATTGAGTTCTCATCAACTGACGCTCATTCTCCATCTCCATGTCCTTCTCAGCCAACTTTTGTTGCAAGATCTGAGTCGCCTTTATCATATCTTCGCCCCTCTTCTTCTGCTCTTCTACCAGCTTCGCGCCTGGATCTTGGGTCTTCTGTTGCTCCTCTACCAACTTAGCAATTACCTCTTGGGTCTTCTTCTGCTCTTCAGCTAACTTAGTGACTGCCTCTTGAGCCTTCTTTCTCTCCCCTTGTAGCTGCGCATTCAAGTTATCATGGTTAGGTTGTGTTGTGAAGCCGCTTCCTCGCTCGATAGCTTGTCGTTGGTAGTCCTCGTTGGTGGTCTTGAGGACTTTGTTTTCCTTGTCGAGGTCTTTGACTTGCTTTCTTAGATCTACCAACTCGCCAGCCTGGCGACTATGGAATTCCTTGCAGACTTGGTGCAAGTCCTGTAACTGTTTGTATGACATCGCCATATTGTCGTTATTTCTAGATGAAATGATTGGAAGGTGGTGTTGTGCGACGATATGCCTTTTGAAGGGGTGTAGAGTGAAGGATTCGTCGTTGAGATCGAAGTATTTGTGCGCTCGCGCTTAGCTCTTCGTTGCGGAATTGAGGCTTTTGTTGCTGATCAGAATGTAGATCGAGTAGTGCAATTGTTGCGTAGAAAAGCTGTCTCACAAAAAACGTTGTCGAGTCGAAGTTTTGGTGGGTGGAATTAGGGTGCGATCATCGGGTAAACAAACCGACGTGACCCAAACAGAAAAACAAGCGAGACTCCTATTGTTCGTCCAAGACCCGGACAATCATTCGTTTACCATTGTGCGAGAGCTTTGGAGGCACAGGAACAATATTTCACTATCGCCAAAAATATTTCCAGCACTAGGAGAGTTTTCGAATGTCACTGCATTCCCCAAGACCCAATTGCGTAGGGATAATAAAAGGGGGAGCTCAGCGCGTACAGAAGCACAATATCTAGGCTTTTCTCAAAATATCGACGATCCTTCACTAAAGCCGAGCATATTATCTCTATCGACCTCGGAAAGCCAGTTCTACGCGCCATAGACCTGCGCAACTGCAGCTTTCGCATTGAAACAGTTTTGCGTAACTTCTTTCTTCCTTTCATGGATGGTGACATGTAAGCGCCTTTGAATTGCGGTAAGCTTTAGCTATTAATTAAGTTATAGATTGTACCGCGAGTCAGCGACGCGAATCAAGATGCTGTCGAAACTCCTTCAGTTTGAGCTACCTAAGGCAACTGACCTCAATCAAATCCAGACCTCGACCGCATCCCAAGCTTTGATCCTTCCCAAAAGGGCAACGGAAGAGCAACTACATGGTACGGCCGAGAAAGCACAAGACACTATGCTTCAGGCGTTTTGCAATCCTTACCGTAATGAGACACCGGCTCCAGAACCGGGCATGGCTGGACCTATCATGGAAGATTTTTTGGAGGAACAACTAGCACCAGAATCTACACAAATAGTACAAGGCTGCTTAAGTGAACAAGGCGAGGATAACAGAGCTCAGGCTGCGAATCCGCAAGAGGACTACAGTCGAGACATTGCCTCCCCTTCAAACGACGAACGGATAGACATGGTTAAAGATGCAAACTCGGTCCCAATTCACGATTCACCTTCTATTCTCCTCAGTCTTGTCGGTCTCACCATTCTCGCCATCTACTATCCTCTGGTAACACTCAAGAATATTCTGGAGACGTTGACTGCACCATTGATGGTGGTTGCCCTTTGGCTCTCCAACAACGAAGCAGATGCAGAGAATGCACTAACGGCGGCGGATCTGCTTCGTAAAGAGATCCTTGAAGACGCCGACGCGGATTCACCCTTGATAAAACCAACATCATCAGGCCCTTCGAGTATAAACAGCTTGAATGGTGGTACAACAACTCCGACCAACAACGATGGATCCGGAATCATTCAAGTTATCCATAAAGCACCGAAGACTTTCAGAAGATTCTAGCCCCTTCCTACTGAATTGAGGTTGTATATTTGGTACCTCGCACTCCCAGCTCCACGGGTAGTAGAGAGTTCGAAGTGCATTACGACCGGAAATTGGTTCAGCCCTAAGGAGAGCCGACTATCACCGAGTTGCCTCCTTCGTGCTAGTAAAGAGTATAGGGAGCTTAAGAAGTATTACAAGCTACTGTGCCGATAAGGTCCGCTTGGAGAAAGTGTTCGAGATGGTACTAGAGTGTGCAAAGATAGCCACGACTGGGTTCTGTCTGCTTGTCCCTGGATATATATCAACTACAATATCGATACGGTTTACACCGGTCCCAACTCAGAGCTTTCCAAAAATCAGTTTGGCCGCGAAATCGATTTTTGGAAACGCAAGGTTGTGGTGGCTTTCGATGAAATACACTCTCTAGCATGCACATATGAAGATACCGTCACATTTTACAGTACTACTGAAGAACAGCGAGCTGCTTTGCGCAGGCTCTTTCCAAGGCTGGGAGGCGTTGCTTTGGTTATCGGCGATGTCGCTTTCGGGGGGGGGGTCGATGCCGGTTTAGGCCGTCCACGAGGCGGGCTGAAAATTGTGGAATTCTTAGATTCGGGAAATCAGAGGTACAAAAACAAGATCGTAGAGGAATATAGCAAACATATTGCTTTTGCCGTCAAAATCAAGAGTGTCAGTCGTGGCGGCTAGCTACAGGATAGAAAGCCCTCTATTTGATGCGGCTGCTTGATTCTTAGTAGAGGAAAGAAAATGTTAAGGCTCTTGGCTTCATCTGTAGGATGGAGGGCAAAAGTCCTTTGACAATGTCTGATTATGCTCAATAATCAAGCATCCAAGATGATTTGTCTCCGTTGGATTGACGACATGAGAGCAGTCTCAAGCAGTCAGATCATTGAAGTATTCGGCCTTCGATTTAGAGCAAGCAATGGTATCACGTATACAAGTAGCATACCTCTCAATCACAAACCGTAGGAATAGAAACAACTTCACCTGAATTTTGCCCTGCTCGCATTAATGAATATTTGTTACATATTGAACTTGTGAGGAAAGCTTTGAGTTTGAGCTGGACCTCACAAATGTTGGAATATGCCAGGATTCTGCTTTGAAGCCTTCGTCCGTCCACAATTATTGATATTTATTCCCCGAAGGAAATTTGGTAAGCTGATGTTATTGCTGATTAAAGACAAGTAACTTCAAAAGCTGATTAATTGGTACAAGATCATGTGAAGAACTCGCCCATGCAACTCTGCCCGATGAGTGGTCAATAAGACTCTTTTCCATTTCAAATCGAGATCTCACATACACATTCCTAACTGCCAGGCATAATATATGGGTATTTTTCATCAATCAATGCAACTCAAACTCCTCTACCTTGCCCAATCCTATCTCCAACTCCCGCAAAGCTTCCCCAAACATAGCGCCATGAATATAGCATTCTCCCATAACCAGATAATACCCTCCAACCGGTCTCAGAACCACTGGTACATTTGACCCAAAGATAATTGCAACGACATCTCCAGGTCGCGTCACATCTAGGGCCAGGCCAATATAGCCGGTATCCGTACATATCATTCTCCGCCCAGCCATCGTTCGAGGGAATGAGGTATGTCTGAATTCCTGGTATTCGGGATAATCAGTGCTGTTATCCTCGTGCGAAATTCCTCGTTGAGAAATGTGATTGTATGCCCATGACTCGAGGATCCGCGCGGGAAAATAAGTGAGCGAGGTGGATTGGGTAAGTGAGTTGTACCAGTCGGCGAATGGTATTACTGTTCGGCCGTAGACAGTCTGGTATTGGCGTTTGGATGTCTCGGACTGGAATTTGGTTGATTCCTCTTGGCTTCTATGCTCTTGCGCTTGTAGGCATTCTAATGCAAAGACGTCCCCGAAGCTGTCGGGAGCGAGGTAGTCACCGGTTCCTTGATTCGAAAGTCGACAGATTCCACCAACGGACGACCTCCACAAAGCTTCCCAGGCATCTTCATCGCTAGAATACTTACTCAATACTGTGTTCGAGCTTTCAATAAATTTTAAAGACGGAGTAATGATACCAATGCGTAAGCCATTGACAGCGAGGATCATGAAATTATCAGAGCATTTACATGTAGCCCCTTTTGATCCAGCAGCTCGAAATTGTGGTTGTCGGTCTGGAGGGTGGTTCAGAAGGGTGTGGAGACGGCGCATGCGAAACTGCTTTGAAGTCATGTCCTGACACCACGTGGGCAAAGTAGCATGCGCCTCTCCAAAGACCAACGCCAAGAAGTCTAGATCACCAGCTAATGCGAGGGACGCAAATGCTCTTTTATATACCTCCTCCGGGTCGACAGAGTAATCTGCAGACAGAACCATATCCTCGCTCTTCGGTACTAGACCGAGAATACCATAGATCTTATCTCTAGGATCCGTGCAATTATTGCTCCCAATCCGGTGAAGAATACCCGTGGGAGGGAAAGGATGCGGCGAGTTCAATGCGTGGCGCAAGTTCATGAGCCTAGATGCTCTGGAAATGAGATCTTCAGGGTCTATGTCGGCATGATGAAAGTGGCTTCTGATCATTCCGAAAGCAGTGCTCATGCAGACAACTACGTAGTCCATCTGAGTCCAGCTTAAGACGGAAGTGCCGCAAAGGAAGAGTACATCCTTGCCCATGCTAACCTCTTGTGCGACCCAGATCCTCGACCACCACGGTTTTCGAAGTAAAGCCAATAGAGATCTCCACTCAGACCACGCGAGCCAATATTCGGTGTTTTTTAGGAAAGTTTCGAACCAGGCTAGTCTCTTGGTATGTTGCTCAGGACAGTTTTCAAAGATCCATTTCAGAAAAGATATGCCTGCATCGGTATCAACCGGTCCAACGCCGTCGTCGGTGGTAGCCACTCTTTGCCCGAGCCAAACCACGACCCGTTGTGCTGTGGGGTAAATCTCCTTCATTCTGAGTACTTCAGAATTGCGTTCCTCGATATCTTGCTGGTTGATACAAATGGCATCTATCCATACCCAACCGCGCCTTTCTTCTAGCGCCCGTGCTGTCCGCAAGTATTTTGCGAGGTTATGACCTATTTCTAGCTTCTGATTATTGACGAGCAAAATCTCTGATTCTTCAAATATATTGACATTGTCTTCGGGGCTCGGCCAATCTTTCCAAGGGTATGACAGAGCCTCGTAGGATAAGTCAGTGAGACTAACGTGGATGAGCTCGCAGTGAAGATCGCTCTCGTCATCTCCAGGAAGGATGCGAACAAGTCTTATCTCATTTGCTGAATCATCAAGAGGGTGATAGAAGAATTCTGGGGCATCGCAACTTGGTTCGGCGTCCATAATAAGGTTGATGGTGCGTTTCGGAAAAGGAGAACGACAGCTCGGTCAGGTGATCAAAGTCTAAAGTTGTTCAATCATATCGTTCTCACTGATTCGGTGCGGTTGCTGCTTCGTCATTCTACCAGAAGTAAGTCGTTATCCATCTTAAGAAGTCGACTGATTGATAGTAACAATCTATATCTGGCTGTTATGCGGCTTACCGCTTACCGCCTCAAAGGTGGGCATCGGCACGTGCGAGGATAGGGAGTGCTCATTGGCGAGTGCGCTTTGCACGGCTTAAGGCTCGGTCCATCTCAGAAAAGGAGATCTAGAACTCCACATTGCGTAATGTCAATGGATCCTTCTGAGCAACAATAAACCAATTTGCAAAATCTATAATGGTAGATTACGACGTTTCCATTGCCAAAGATTTTTGTGACGAATTATGCCATGGGCCTCCCTACGCAAGTGCCAGATATAACTTTATGCATACAACTTTCAATTATCGTACGGGCAAACAAATTTTGAGCATGGATAGATCTTTCTCATAAGCTAAAGTGGATATTGAAGGAGAAAAAGGGAAAGTACTGTTGAAAGTCATGGGTTGATGCCCCACTCATGAAACAAGTATCGACAGGAACATCATGAATAGGTGGTCTCCTACTGTAAATTAATGTCACGATCAATCAAGAACTCCTACTCTCAATTTTGCCGTTTCACAAGTACCTGCAAATAAAAAACAATACTTCGATATTACATCCTCGCCAGCTATCCTAGCTCACAATATCAAAAGCTACTTTTTGATTTGTTTCCTTTTACTGTATCCAATAGAGAAACAAGAAGACGTGACAATACGTGATGATTAGAGTAGTTTTAAAATAGAAGCCAACGACATTAGACAATGTCGAAGGGCGAGGTCTCCAAAGTGTAAAGGGCCCAACTGTAGGTCATCTGTCTCCCAAGGCAGGAAACGAATACCGGTCCGTAACTCTCAGTATGTGAATATAAACGAAGAAGGCCGTAAAATCGTAATATGGTAATAATCAGTAGTCGTCAGTATCAGTCAGGAGCTCTCTCAATGGCGAGGAGGCACAATAATCAGGAATCAATCGTCTGTATTCATACTGCCAAAGCTGCCCATCTTCTGCTTCAGAGAGAGAGGAAGACCCCTTTTATCTGCAAACTACCCCTGCTTGACTAAGTCCAAGTCTCGGCCCAAGCCAAATCCCTGAAAGGGGGCAGTTCTCGTAAGAACTGTAAAATACTGTACAGAAGTAA
>QYAJ01000206.1:0-52201 GCA_003988865.1 Phialocephala sp. D728 | reverse complement strand
ATATCGGTCACTAAGGTATACAAAGGGTTAGGATTGCCAGATTAGGACTAGCGCCTTCCATGCTTTGTCCTGCAGGCTCAAAGGAAGCGATACTAGTTCCCTTTGAAGCTTTTGCGCCTGTATATTAGACAGGCTCTCCCTATACCCTTTTCTAAAAATTATTTTAGTTATTTTTGAATATAATTATATGATTTGCTCTGCTCGTTCCTTATAATTTCTTATATAATTTCGATTTACGAATTACTAATCTTTATATATTAAAGATTTATTTATATCGTTTAATAATAGATTTTTTTTCTATATTACAAATATATCGATAAAATAGCGAAAAATAATAGCGTATATTAAATCAGACTATGGAAGCACACTATATGAATGATATATTAACTAGAGTTAAAGATCCTAAATATAGCTATTTAAAGAGTTTTATCTCTCGCTCCGGAACTACGTTCCTCCAAAAGCCAAATCTATTTCGGAAGCTCGACGCGATATAACGACTTTTCTCTAAATTACTTGACTAAATCCTATAGCCAAATCTGCCACTTACTTTAACATTTCTACTTAGATCTAGAATCGAATTTAAAGTACTCTTCATCTCTAGTATTTGTTTTAATAAATAAAAGCTAAATAAATATAAGTACGTTTAATAGCGTCGCTAATCCTAAAGTTGAAGTTCCTTATTTATAATACTTTAAATATTAGGCTAATTTCTGGGAAACCTAGAATTTGGCCTGAATTATTAGGCATTCATAATGCAATTGGACTCTATTCCATTTTTCCTTTGCATTTAACTTCTACTTAAACTATAATTTATTTAAACGAATACTTTTTCTAAAGTAATTTTTAAAAGTTATCGTTTCTATATAAAGATCTAAGCGGCTTCTGCAATCCCTTCATTAACAAAGTTTATTATATTTTTAAATCTCCCGAATAAAATTTTCTTTAATAATTTCGTGAATTTATTAATTACTATTTTATTAATCGAAATATATATAATCGATATACGTTATTTAATTTCCAAATCCCGAATATAATAATAGCTTATATCGATATACTTTAATCTTTTATAAAATTAAAGATTTTTAATTAATACTATTGCACTTTAGTTATTAGCTTTTATATCGACGAGTTTTAGATCCCTTCTAATATATTAAAGGAATTCTATATCTTTAAGAATTTATGCAAGCTATTATCCTTGCTTATAACATATTGCTATACCGATATACTTAGATTTTGTACTCGAGGTTACTATTAATCTTTGCCTTCGACTTCTTTATAAAATCGGTCCTTTATATAGTATCGCTATATATTTTAAAATACTTTTGCGATTTTTTATATTTGCTTAATTAACGTTAGAATAAAGTATTAGCAACGACTTTGCATTCGGTTTACTTGCTTTCGCCCTAGGCTTTATTTCCTAGATCGGGTTTATAAAATAAATTCTTTTGCTTGCAGTAATCGGCGGCTTATATTTAATTTTTTATTTAATTATTATTCGCAAATATTTTTCGAGGTTTTTCATTCCATTATCGTATCGTTCTATAGGATTTTGCAATTACTAACTTAGTTTTTTAATATAGAAAGTTATATTTAGTTTAGTAAAAACTATAGCGTATATTATATTTCCAACTTTTTACTAGTATTTAGTACGATCGGTTCTATTCTCTTCGGGCCTAGCAACCTTAAATTTATCGTACTTTCCAATTATCGATATAAGTTTCGATTTCTTTATAAAACTTAATTCCATTAATAGCCCGAGCCGCTATAATACTTTCTCCAAATATTATTTTTAATTTAAAAATAATTCTCTAATAGCGTAATTGCATAAAACTTTTATACCCAAGATTTTATTAATTTTCTTTAAAAGTTTAGTATAAAAGCATTTGCATATCGAATTATAGAACTAATCCAAGTTATAGTTATCCTTAGCGGCAGTAGCTATATTATTTACGTAAATAAAAAATTTAATACTTTTTTTAACGTAAGTAAATAAATAAAGATTCGCTAGGCTTTATACGAAGTTTAGTTTAATTAAATAGTTTTTGCAAAAGTATTCCAATCTCGTGCTAATTATTTTAAACTATATAAATTTCTCAGCACTTTTAGTATATATTATTTTTTGATTAGAACTTCTTCAGAAATAGATAAGTAAATACGTTTTTTCAAGAACGTTTCAATAAACGCGTTTTTAATATCGTATTATTTGCATTCCAAATCCTTTGCAGCAACTATAGC
The DNA here is from genome assembly GCA_003988865.1 of Phialocephala sp. D728. Classification (NCBI taxonomy): domain Eukaryota; kingdom Fungi; phylum Ascomycota; class Leotiomycetes; order Helotiales; family Mollisiaceae; genus Phialocephala; species Phialocephala sp. D728. The sequence goes on along the minus strand of QYAJ01000206.1, from coordinate 49,966 downwards.
AAAAAACATATATAATATATTTATATATATAGTAAATACGAAGGTTTTAATGTAATTTTCACTAAATACTTGAGAAAATCCTTTAGCTATAAAGCGGGCCTTATATTATTCTAAAAATCTATTAAAATTTGTTTTAATAATGAAGACTTATTTTGTAGACATTAGGTTTATACTTTTAGGTACTTTCTTTTTCGTTTATATTTTATTTGCTTTTAAGAATTTAATTTTTTCTATTATAGCTTTCTTTTATTTATTACCATGCTCTAAGTTAAAAATTGCTTCCTTATAGAACTTCGAGATAGTAATATCGATAGTTCCTTTTGTAGCGATAAATACTAACTCTTCGATTTTTATTTCCAATTTAATAATTCGATATTAAATAAAAACTGCGATAAAAGCTTTGACTCTTTTATTCGCTCGATCACTTTTATTAATATTATAATCCTTTCGCTTTTCAGATCTAATTATAGCTCCTCTATGGGTACTACTTTCATTAACTTCTACTAGTTCTAAAACGTCTATTATAGAAATATCCTCGAAAGTAGACTTTTTCTAACTTTATGCCTCGGGTTATATCGAGTTCTTTTCCGCAAACTTCGTGTTTCCGATTTTAATTATAAATTTATCGGTTTTTTTATTTATAAAAATTATATTAATTTCCTTATCTTTCCCTTTAATATTATCGATTATAAAAAGGGAAGGAATTTCCCTAATTTATAATTACTTATTTCGTAATCCTTAATATTTCGAAATAAATATAGTAGTAAATAATATTTCGATAAAGAAATTATTAAACTTCTTTGGAAATATAGTAATAAATAAAATAGTATTTTTCTTTAATAGTCGGCCGGCTAGCCTTTTTATCGCTAATGCATTTAATGTAAAGCTTTCGAAAAATATACTTTATAATAGAACTTTATCTTTTTCTTATATTCGAAAATCGAGTTTTTTTTTTAACGTTTTTTATCGAAGTTTATTATTTTTACTATTTTTGCTTTATTTAAATTAAAAATATATATTTAATACTACTATATCGTTTCCTCGCTATATTTAATAAAAACGCTTTCTTTTTCTCTATTTAAAAACTTTTTATTAATAGTATTTGCAAACTAAAACTTTGGACTAATATATAAATAATATATATACTCGAAAACTTTAATGTAATTTATACTAAAAATTATTTTTATATATATACTTTTCGAAATAAATCTTACTCCATCGACGAGTAGTTTATATAATATAATATTCTATAATTACGTACTATACTTTGCAGCCTAGTTCTAGAATTTTAAAGGAAATTTTATATTTTTTAAAAATAATTTTATACTAATTTCCATTTTTTAAATATTCCTTTCGATAATACCGTTTTAATATAATTTTTCGTACATTACCGTCGATTTTTTTTTTATATTTTATTTTAACTATTCGTTAAACTTTTTTTTAATTTCTATTATATTATTTAATTTTACTATTATAACTTTTAAACTAATTATAAACTTTTCTTAATTCTTCTATTTCTCTAATTCTAATATTAAATCCAATTTCGTTTTAATTAGTAAAATTTATATATAGCGAATTAAATTATTAATAATTTAATAAAACTATATATTTCTTTTTAATAATAATAAAAATAATTTTATAATATCGATTAAAACTAAAGCAAAAATTAATTCCTTCCAAAAGCTTAGCCTTTTATTTATTCTATTCTTTAGTTTAATTAATTTGCAAATTTTACAAATTTCTTTCTTTAACGAAATAATAATTAACTTTTTAAACTTCGTTATTTTATATAGATTTCGAAATTAATTAAATTCCATATAATCGAATCGTTTATATATAAAATTATAATAATTAACTCTCTCCTTTTTTAATAACCTTTTTACAAAATAATTATTTTTTACTTTTTCGAAAATATTTACTTTTTTTTATTACGTAATCTCGTCGATTATAAAAGCTATATAGTAATAAAGTTCGTTACTATTATTTTTCTTTTCATCGAAATTCTTTTTAAAAATAATTAATTTAAAAGCTAGCTTTATTAATTTAAATTAAAAACTAGATTCTAAATTTAAATTAATAAAAAGTTTTTTCGATTTATTAAATTTTATTTTTTAAATTAAATTTAAGAAATTTAATAAAATAAACGAATTATTATATTTATTTTTATTTAAATTTTAAACGATATTTAAAAAAGTAATTTTTTTAATATAAAATATAATTTTTTTTTTATATCGATTTAAAAAATTACATTTTTATCTTTATTTATAAATTATATAAAATCTTTATTAAAAATTTCGATGTATTTTTAATCGAAGTAAATTTTTCGATTTAAAAAAAAATTTATTTCTAAATTAAAAACGTACAAAGTATTTAGTAAAAGCAAAGAAATACTCGCGACCTTTATTTTAGTAATCTTTATTTCATTAATATATAATATTCTTTCTCTAATTTTAATAATACGCTTTTTAATCTTAATTAATAAGCTTTTAAATAAATTAAATTAATTAATTATATATATTATATAGCTAATATTTTCGCATTAATATAAATTAGGAATTTTATTAAACTTATTTTTAAAAACGTAATAATTCTCGTTAACGTTCTTATTTTTATCGATTCCCGATTTAAATAATGCATTATAGTTTAAATATAAAATATCGTCGGTATTTTTAGCGGCATGCCCGTGATTTTTGTAGTAATAAATACGTTTTTTAATATATTACTTTCGATTTTTGTACGCTTTATCTTTAAGCGAGGTTCGTCCTTTCTATTCATTCTTTTTTAATTTGGATAAATATCGTCCAACTTTTAATATTCGAAACTCTTTAATAAAACTAAGTAATAAATCTTTTAATTTATAGCTCGCGAGATTATAATTACCTTTGCAGAAATAATAGCCCGACCACGGGGTTTTGCCTTTCGCTATATATATAACTTTATTTAAAATAGATTTTTAAATTATAAATGCATTTGCTTTGCCGTTAATCTTAGACTTAGCTAGTTTTAAAACGTATATCTTTTTATATAATTTTAAATAAAATTAAGCATTTAGCGTATCGCAAGTAATCTCGAACTCCTTTAGTAATCCTTCGATAAAATATTCGAGCATTTTCTTTTCATTATAGAATCTCGCTAAATTAACAAATATAACTCTCTTTTTTACTTTTATTAATTTAATCTAAATAAAGTTAATTATTATTAAAATTATATTTCTATCGATATTTCTATTATATTAAAAAAAAAAAATTTATTTAATATTTTTACGATTTTTTTATAAAGTAATCGTGTTATATTTTACTTAAAAATAGTTTCACTAATTTTTAGCAAAGTAATATAATCGTACGAATTCTTTATCGATATCGCTAAATATTTTTAATATTTTTAATTTATATATAGCAAATATTTTCTTATATTTCTCGGATTTCGTTTTATTAAAAAAATTTAAACTAAAGTTCTTTTCTTTTAAAAGTTTCAATCCTTCGAGGCTTCTACGCAATGCCTCTATATTTTCGGCTACGGTTTTAGTAGTATTTGGAGAGAGTCTTGAAGTAGAATTGCTTGCTAGCGTAGGCAAGTCTAGGAGCTGGGGGTATATGGCCGCGTACTATTCAAGTATTTTATAAATAGCGTACTCCCAGCCTTTGCTTTCGAAGTATAATTCGGCTTCTTCAAATTAATTTATATAATTAAGTCTCGTTAGAATTAAAAGCTTCATTTCGCTCTATAATTCGCTATTGGATTCTATATCGATAATAGATTATAATATGGGAAAGGGGGTAAGGTATATGGAATTTAGATTATCGAAACGTAGTCTAAATTCAATGAATCTATGAACTTATTCGAGTATTTTTTAGGCTATCGAATTGTAGCCTAAATATAATTGAATTTGCAAATTAATTCAATTAATCGATTTATTATATAGTAGTAAAAGTTGAATTATTCTATAATTTATCTTCTTCATTATTAAAGTAGTATTTTAATCCCGATATTTTCAATCGTATAGCTTTGCCTATTTCTTCGTGCAAAGGGTCTAAGACTTTTATAATTCGTAGCGCTTTTTAATTAGATCATCTATAGTGATACTTCTGTACTTGCTGGCTGCTGCTCCCCTTTAATTAAAAGTTTTATTGAATTGCCTACTAGCTTTTAGTCGCCGATATAAAAAGGTTCTAAAAGCAATTAATTATTAATTATTAAATAGTAATCGGGCATTATAACTTATTAAATCAAATTATAAAAGTATATTATATAAATAATATATTAACTAAAGTTAAAGATCCTAAGTACAGCTATTTAAAGAGTTTTATCTCTCGCTCCGGAACTACGTTCCTCCGAGAGCCAAATCTATTTCGGAAGCCCGATGCAGTACGACGGCTCTCCCCTAAATCACTTGACTAGATCCTATGGCCAGATCTGCCACTTACTTTGACAGCGTAAATCTTTTTGCTAAAAATAATTTTATATTATTTTTTTATACGAATAGCGTAATTAATTAAATTTCCCTTTAAAATATTAAATATTTTAAATATTCCGACTTTTATAATATCGACGATGAGAATATATACTATCGAAAAGCGAGGTCTCCAAAGTATAAAAAACTTAATTATAAATTATTTATTTCCTAGAGTAGAAAACGAATATCGTCCGTAACTCTTAGTATATAAATATAAACGAAGAAGATCGTAAAATCGTAATAAAGTAATAATTAATAATCGTTAGTATTAGTTAGAAGCTTTCTTAATAGCGAGAAAGTATAATAATTAGGAATTAATTATTTATATTTATATTATTAAAGTTGCTTTTTATTTTGCTTTAAAGAAAGAAAAAATTCTTTTTTATTTATAAATTACTTTGCTTAATTAAGTCCAAGTTTCGGCCCAAGCTAAATTCTTGAAAAAAAGTAGTTTTTGTAAGAATTATAAAATATTATATAGAAGTAAAATAAATTCTTACTTTATTATATTCGTTCTTCCATAGAAAAAGCTCGCTCTAAAGCTCCAAAAATAAAGCGAAATAGATTAAGAAATTAAATAAAAATTAATTCTATAATTATAATTTAATTTTTTTTTTAATTTCTATTTTTGCAAAAATTAAATATTATTATAAATATTATCGAATAATTTTTTAAAAAAGTTTTTTATAATTAAAGTATCGTTTTCGTTTTTATCGATTTATTTAATAAAATTATTTTTTGTTATTTTTATATTAATTTTAATAATTTTTATTTTATTTTTAAAATTTAGAAATAAAGAAAAAATAATAATTAATTTTTTATTATTATTAGAAATAATAATATATTTTACGTTTAGTTTAAAAAGTTTTTTTAATTTATTTTCTTTATATCGAAAAAATAATTTATTATTAGAAAATAAATTTTTTTTATTAATTTTTAAAATATCGAAAACGTATTCTATTTAGAAAATAATTTATTTTCGTTATTCGATTTTTTTATAAAATTCATTAAAAATAATATTAAAATCGATTTATTTGCCGATATTATATTAAATTATAAAATAATTATAAAGTTTATTATAACGAATTATATTAAAAAAAAAAATTTTAAATTAAACGTTTTTAAAAAAAGATTTATTATTTTTAATATTCGTAAATTATTTAAAAGCAAAAATACGAAATTTCTTATAAATAAATTTAATATTTTTATAATAAATCTCGTTTTTAAAATATTTTTTATCGTCGATAATAAATAAATTAATAAATATAGAAATTCGTTTATATTTATTTTTTTAGCGAAAGTATACATTATTATAATACTTTATCGATATAAATATAAATCCAAAAAAAAAATTTTAATCGATTTAATTTCGATAAAAAAAATTATTATATTATTAAAAAAAGAATTATCGTTAAAATTAAAGAAAAAATATTTAGTATTATTATAAATATTTCGTAAAATCGATTCGAGCTTATTAGTATTAAAAATTTTAATATAATTTATTTTATAATTAAATTATTTAAAAAAAAATTCAATATATAAATAATCGATTAAATCGATTATTTTAATATTTTTTTTAAAGAAATAATATTCGTTTTTATCGCGAGAATAAATTTTTAAAAATCGGGAATAAATTATAAAATAAATAAAATAATTTCTCAAAAATCGATAATGTAAAAACTATAAAATAGAATTAGTTTAAAGTAATTAAATAATAAAGAAATAATATACGTTTTTAAGAAAAGAAAAATTATTTAAAAAATTATAATAATTATGGAATTTTAATATTTTAATTTTTTTAAAAAAAAAATTTAATAATTTTTTAATTTTAATTTAATCGAAGAAATCGATTATTATATAAACGATTATAATTTTTAAATCGATGGAAATAATAATTATCGAAATATAAAAAAGTTTAAATAATTATTTAAAAAAACGAAATCGGTTTTTCGTTAAATATTTTTAGCGATATTTTTTAATTTTAAAAACTTTTTTAAAATAAAAATAAATTAAGAAATAAATTTAAATTAATCGAAAATAAATTTTTTATATAATTAAAAAATAAATTATAACGATATATTTTATTTATTTATTTTAATTAAAATTTAATTTAATATAAAAAATTTTATAAATTTTTTTTAAATATTTATTATACGAAATAAAAAAAGTAATACTATAATAATTACATTATTAAATAAATTTTAAAATATTATTTTATTCTCGGAAATTAGTTTTATTAAAAAATAAAATTTTAAATTTTGATTTTTTTATTATTTTATAATTATATTTTATAATATTTTATATTAATATATATTTTTTTTTAGAATTTTGCTTTTTTCGTAAAAAATTTTTAATAGAATTAATCGCTATATTTGCAAATAATAATTTATATATAATTTTTTTATATATCGATTTTTTAACGAACGACGATAATATTATTAATATTATATAATTAGAAATTATTAGCGAAATTATAAAAATTATATTTAAAATTAAAAAAATATTAGAAAAAAATATTTGAAATTACGAAATTATATTAATAGAAATTATTTTAATATTTTTGGAAATAGAAATAAAAATAAATTTTTTCTTAAAAAATTTAATAAAATTTATAAAAAACGAGTAAAGTAAATTATATAATTATATTTAAAAATAATTAAAATAATTTCTAGAAAAGAATATAGAGAAAATTTATTTAATATATAAATGCAAAAGTTTTAAAAAAAGCTAATATCGCTTTCTTTAAATTTGCAAAATAAAGTATAGAAAACGCTAGTCCTAATTTGGTAATTCTAATTCTTTATATACTTTAGTAATCGATATTCGTTATAGTATTTCTTTCTTTAAAATTCTAAATTATTTAATTTAAATTATAATTTGAAAAAATAGCGATTTAAATAAATTATAATTTAAAATATAAAACTAATTTTCGGGAAACTCGAAAATTAGTCTAAATTTTAAAGTATTAAAAAATAATAAAAATAATATAATAAAAATAATACGTTTCTAATTAAAATCCTTTTTAATTATAATTAAAATTTATTTTAATAATTTTTTAAATTTTTTTATTTTTCGTTTCTATTCTCGTTCGTTCTTAAAGCTAAAAAATCGTGAATAAGCTAGATAGAATTTTTGCAATAAATTCTTTATATTCTCGAAGATTTCCGCGCTATATTATATATTATTCGAGGGCCAACTTTTTTATTTAGCTTAATATTATAATTTGCTATAATAAAAACGAATATTTAATATTTTAGTAATTTTATATTCTTTCTCGTTGTCGATAATTTCAAATTCTATAAAGTCGGGAATTTATTTAAATAAAGAATTATTAAAATCGAAATATAATAAACTCGAATAAAATATATTATAAATCTTAGTATTTAATATATCGATTTTATAAAAAATATAACTAATTTTTTGTAAAATAGAATAAAGTTCGATTTACTTATTATTTAATTTTCGATAATTCTATTTCGTACGAATATTTTTAATAAATATTTATATTTTATTTTCGATTTAGTAATTCGGGGCCGGCTTTTAGCGTTAATTTGCAAATTCTTTTATTTTAATTTAAGTTAAAAAAGTCTTCTTTTATAGCAAGATTTAAAACTTTTTTATTTTTTAAATAAAAGCGATAATCGTTTTTTAATCGTATTTTTTTTAATTATATAAAAAACTTTAATTTCTAATTTAAAATCGAAATCTATTCGAGAATAATAGCTTTTATTAATGAAGAACGAGTTTATTTAAATAATATTCGAAATATAATCGTTAATAGCGAATTCGATTATAAAAAACTAAGGAATTTAATCGTTTTATTAATAATTAACGTATTGTAATAAATTGAACTACTTGAATAACTTAAAGTATAATCGCGATATATTATTATTAAACTCGATATAAAACTAAAGTAAGCTCGATGCTAAATCGAACTATACTTTTAACTAGCGAATACAAAGGATTACTATAGCAACCTTTTGATAATTATTTAACTGCTACCTGGCCAGGGGCTTGGCAGCTACCGTATTCCCTTCGTATAATAGCCTAGCCGAGGCCTAGCCTCGAGCTCCCAGGGGCTTAACCCCTTACATTACCTCCCTTTTTCCCTTTTCTCTTTCCCTTGTATTATTGCCGATTCCCTTCCGATCTCTTCTTCCATATGCCCGTACGACCCTTTAGCGATACGTGACCTTCTCACTTTCGAACCTCCCACTACTTTAAAGTAATTAAATTTTTAACGAATTCCTATAGTTTCTAAATAAGCTTTTTATAGCTAATTTATTTAACTAAATATAAATCGAAGCCTTTTCGGCCTCGTTTTTAATCCTTAATTTCGTCGATACTATATTTTTAAATATTATTAATTTATAATTTAATCGAGTATAATTCGATTAATACTTGGCTTTTTAGCGGCTCGTTAACTAGCTTTAGTAATTATATAGAAAAGATATCGTAGCGATTTAAAGGAACGTTTAACTTATATATATGTAAGCCGTATACTTTTCGTATAGTATACTTTACATACCGCTAATTAAGCTTTTTGCTTAAGCGTTTTATAGCGATATTTTCCAAGCTTAGCTAGACTTTATCCTTTACTTTATATATCGGGGCTTAGTCTCTTCTCCGATTCGCAATCGACTCTTGGACCTTCTATACTACTGCTATAAAGGCTTCCGCTATTTCTCGTACATCCTTTAGCTTGCGGAATACGGCGTTTGCTCTCGAGACAAGAGAGTCTCGAGTACGATTCGGCTCTGTTTCGAGGCTAAGCTATAGCACTTCCTGGTTCCAATCGTGAGTTATAAAGAAAGGCGCTACTTCTATAGCGAAGGCGTTTCGGCCATTAATCGCCTCTACTTCGATTAGCAAATAATTTACCCAATCGTTTTAAATTTAATTAATTAACTTTTTTAATATTATCTCGACGATTTTATTCGCTCGCTTTGTAAATTCGTTAATCTCGAGCAAGAAAGAAGTACTAAATCGACGTTATATTTGAAGTAAATTATATAATTTTTTCCAAAACGTATTTATAAATTATATTCCTTAGTTTAAAATAATAATTTAAAGTAAATAATAATAAGAATAATATTTAATTAGGAATTATTTCGCTATTATTTCGGCTTTAATATTTTCCAAGCCCTTCGCTATTACTTTTTTATTTAAACGATTCGTAAATACTATTATATTTATATATTTTTTCGATAAAAAAAAGTTTGTAATAAAATTTATAGATAATTCGAATTAAACTCGGCTCGGTATCGAAAATAGTTTAAAAAAGCTTTATTTTTTCGATCTTTAGATTTTATTACTATTATAGCTATTATAAACTTTAATAAATTATTATATTTCCCTCGATATTTTTAGTTAAAAGAATTGGCGAGCTATTATTATATATATAAACTTTCGTCCAAAATAAATATATATTAAAAAATTATATATTTCCTAAAATATTTTTATTTTTATATTTCTTTTTAAAAGAATTTAAATACGGCCTCGATACGTTAATTTATCGTTTATAAATATTTCGTATTTAATTATTAATACTTTCAATCGTAGGCTTAATGGGAATCGCTACTTTTAGTTTTATACGATTTTTAAAATTCGAGCGTATTTAAAATCGTTTCGAATAGCTTTCGGCTAATCTTTAAGCAAGGCCGATATAATATTTATTTTTTTTTCATCGTTTTTTACTCGAGAATAACTCGTTCCTATTACTATTATTTTTTTTTTCTTATTTATTTTAATTTAATTAATTATATATTTCTTTTTTATAATTTATCGTCGTTTACTTTTTTAAAAAAGTTCTAATTCTTTTTTAATAAAGCATTTGCTCGATTATTATCCATGCTCGAGATATAAATAATTCGGAAATTATATTAAAAAAGTATTAAAAACTATTTTATTTATTATTCGATTAATTTTCGTATAATTATAAAATATTATAAATTTTTGTAATTCGAGTAAACTTCGAACTTTCCCAAACTTTTAAGCTTTGTATTAAACTTTTTAAAGCTTTGTATAATCGCGAGCATTTCTTTATTATAAATCTCGTAATTGCATTTAGCCTCGTTTAGCTTTCGAGAGTAGAACGAATAGAATATAAATAAACTTTTTGCATTAATTTGCAAAAAAGTACCCTCGATATACTAATCTAATGAATTAGTCTCGACTCGTGTTTCTTTTTTGTAATTAAATAAAACTAAAGTCGATTTTATTAAAAAAATCCTTTTTAATTATTTAAAAGCCTTATTTGCCTAATTTAACTATAAGAATACTTTATTTTTGCGAGTAAATTCGATTAAAAATCGAATTAAATTTAAATAGTAATCGATAAACCTTTAGTAAAAATTAAAGAATTTTAAGAAGTTTCGTACATTTTTTATAATCGTTAGCGCTTTCTATTTTTAAATAGCTTTAATCTTTTCAAAGTTTATTCGAATACTTTTCCTTACTTCGATAATAAAGTTTAAATACTTAGTTAATTTAACTTTAAACTCGCACTTCTCGATATTATATTATAAACCAATAGTCTAAAATCGCTTTAGGACTTTTTCGATATATTTTTGATACTTTTTTCGAGACTTCGAAAAAATAATATTATTATTAATATAAGCTAAGTAAAAATCGTCCAAAATATTCTTTAGTATTTAATTAATATAACGTTGGAAAGTATTTAAAGCGTTCGCTAGATCAAATAGCGTAATAAGCTACTTATATAAGCCGAACTTGCTTCGAAATACTATTTTCCATTCATCGCTTTTGTGACGGGCTAATTACTTGAATAACTTAAGGTGCAATCGCGGTATACTATTATTGAATTCGATACAAAACCAAAGTAAGCTCGGTGCTGAATCGGACTATAGTTTTAACTAGCGGATATAAGGAGTTACTATAGCAACCTTCTAATAATCACTTGACTACTACTTGGCCAAGGGCTTAGCAGCCACCGTATCCCCTCCGTACGACAGCCTAGCCGAGGCCTAGTCTCGAGCTCCCAGGGGCCTAACCCTTTACATTACCCCCCTCCTTCTCTTTTCTCCCTTCCCCGTATTACTACTAATTCCCTTTCGATCTTTTTTTCTATATATTTGTACGGCCCTTTAGCGATACGTGACCTTCCCGCTTTCGAACCTCCCACTGCTTTAAAATAATTAAATCTTTAACGAATTCCTATAATTCTTAAATAAGCTTTTTATAACTAATTTATTTAATTAAGTATAAATCGAAGCTTTCCTAGCCTCGTTTTTAATCTTTAATTTCGTCGATATTATATTTTTAGTCGTCGTTAACTCGTAGTTTAATCGAGTATAGTTCGATTACTACTTAGCTTTTTAGCGGCTCGTTAATTAGCTTTAATAATCGTGTGGGAAAGACGTCGTAGCGACTTAAGGGAACGTCCAGCCTATACGTATACGAGCCGTATATTTCTCGTATAATGTATTTTGCGTACCGCTAATTAAGCTTTTTGCTTAGACGTTCTATAGCGATATTTTCCAAGCTTAGCCAAACTTTGTCCTTTACCTTATACGCCGAGGCTTAGTCTCTTCTCCAATTCGCAACCGCCTTTTAGACCTTCTATATTACTGCTATAAAAGCTTTCGCTATTTCTCGTATATTCTTCAGCTTACGGAATACAGTATCTACTCTCGAGATAAAGAAGTTTCGAGTACGATTCGACTCTATTTCGAGGCTAAGCTATAGCATTTCCTAGTTCCAACTATAAATTATAAAGAAAAGCGCTACTTTTATAACGAAGGCGTTTCGGCTATTAATCGCTTTTACTTTAATTAGCAAATAGTTTGCCCAATTGTTTTAGGCCTAATTAATTAGCTCCTTTAGTATTATCTCGACGATTTTATTCGCTCGCTTTGTAAACCCGTTAATTTTGGGCGAGAAGGAAATGCTAAATCGGCGTTATATTTGAAGTAAATCGTATAACCTTTTCCAAAACGCGCTTATAAATTATATTCCTCGATTTAAGATAATAGTTTAAAATAAATAGTGGTAAAGATAATATTTAGTTAAAAACTATTTCGCTATTATTTCGGCTTCGATATTTTCCAAGCTTTTTACTATTACTTCTTTACTTAAGCGATTCGTGAGTACTATTATATTCGTATACTCTTTCGATAAAAGAAGGCTTGTAATAAAGTTTATAAATAATTCGAACCAAATTCGACTCGGTATTAAAAGTAGTTTAAAAAAGCTTTATTTTTTCGATCTCCAAACTTTATTACTACTATAGCCATTATAAGCCTTAACGAATTATTGTATTTCCCTCGATATCTTTAGCCAAAAGAATTAGCGAGTTATTATTATATATATAAACTTTCGTTTAAGGTAAACGTATATCGAGAAGTTATATATTTTCTAAAATACTTTTGCTTTTATATTTCCTTTCGAAGGGACTTAAATACGGCCCCGATACGTTAGCTTATCGTTTATAAATACTTCGTATTTAGCTATTAATACCTTTAACTATAGGCTTAGTGGGAATCGTTGTTTTTAATCTTGTACAACTTTTAAAGTCCGAGTATATTTAAAGTCGCTTTAAATAGCTTTCGGCCAATCTTTAAGCAAGGCCGATATAGTATCTATTTCTCCTTCGTCGTCTTTTGCTCGAGGGCGATTCGTTCCCGCTATTATTACTTCTTTTTTTTCTATTTATTCTAATTTAATTAATTATATATTCCTTTTTTGTAATTTATTATCGCTTATTCCTTTAAAAAGATTCTAGTCTTTTCTCGATAAAGTATTTACTCGACCGTTATTTATATTTAAAACGTGAATAATTCGAAAATTATATTAAAAAAGTATTAAAAACTACTTTATTTACCGTTCGATTAACTTCCGTATAATTATAAAGTATTATAAATTCTTATAGTTCAAGTAGATTTCGAACCTTTCCAAACTCTTAAGCTCCGTGTCAAACTCCTTAAAGCTTCGTATAATTGTAAATATTTTTTTATTATAAATCTCGTAATTATATTTAGTTCTATTTAACTTTCGAAAATAGAACGAATAAAGTACGAATAAGCCTTTAGCATTAGCTTGCAAAAAAGTACCCTCGATATACTAATTTAACGAATTAATTTCGACTCGTATTTCTTTTTTGTAATTAAATAAAGCTAAAGCCGATTTTGTTAAAAAGATTCTTTTTAACTATTTAAAAGCTTTATTTATTTAATTTAATTATAAAAACATTTTATCTTTGCAAATAAATTCAATTAAGGACCGAATTAGATTTAAATAATAGTCGATAAATCTTCAATAGAAGTTAGAGAATTCCAAAAAGCTTTATACGCTTTTTATAATCGTTAGCGCTTCTTATTCTTAAATAGTTTTAATCTTTTCAAAGTTTATTCGAATGCTTTCCCCTGCTTCGATAATAAAGCCCAAGTATTTAGTTAACTTAACTTTAAACTCGCATTTCTCGATATTACACTATAGGCTAGTAGCTTGGAGCCGCTTTAAAACCTTTTCGATATATTTCCGATACTTTTTCCAAGATTTCGAAAAGATAATAATATTATTAATATAAATTAAATAGAAATTATTTAAAATATTCCTTAGTACCTAATTAATATAGCGTTGGAAAGTATTTAAAGCGTTCGCTAAGCTAAATAGTATAACGAGCCACTTATATAGGCCGAATTTACTTCGAAATACTATTTTCTATTCATCGCTTTTTATTACTCGAATTCGATGAAAAGCTATAATTACATCCAGCTTCGTGAATTACTTAGCCCCGGTAAAACTTTAAAGCGTCTTTTGAATTAGTAGTAGCGAATAACGATCTTTATGGATTAGCTTATTTAAAGCTTTATAATTAATATAAAATCTAAAACTTTCTCCCGACTTTCGTACGAACAATATCGAAGCCGCTATAAAGCTATTACTAACCCGAATAAACCTTTTGTTAAGCAATTTAATAAACGTTTTTTATAAAATAAAAAGTTCATTTTTAAATATTTCGTACATTAGCCCCTAAAGCACCTCCGATACTATCCCGTCTTTCCTTCGTTTTAATTCGATAATATAATCGATTCCTTTGCCTCTATATAAAAATAATTTATCTACGTCGTCCTAATTAAATACCGATAAATACTTAAATAAATGCAAGAGTAGCTTAATCCTAGGATCCAAATAAGTTTTTAAATATAGCGCTTTATCGATATCTTGCATTATAGCTAAGAATATTTATACTTTGCTCCCTTTTCGATTCTTTACTATATACTAAATAGTAGCTAATATAAATCGAGTCGGCTCGATACTTTTCAATTCACGTTCTACTATAGCCTAGATACGTACGATTATTGTAAGCACTTCGTTATCCTTCCCGTCCTTTCCATCCTTCTAATACTATCCCGAACCAAGTTTAATTCGAAGTCGATTCCTTTCTTAATTAATTTTAATACTTCTTTTTCTAATCCAAGGTATATTTAAAAATAAATCGTAGCTTTTTAAAAAAGTAATATAGAACTATACTCGCTTTTAATAACTTTTAAAATTAATATTAGCTATAATTACTTTCTAAATAAGCCGTTTAACTTTCTTTTTATTAAATACTTTTATTTAAAAAAACTTAATTTAAATACGCTTTAGATTTAATCTTATAGTATATACGAAGTTATAAAATCTATAATAAAGATAATTTATATTTACTATAGTTTTAGTAAAAGAATTATAATTAATTAAAGTAAATATTATTATAAATTCGTAATATATATTTCTTTTAAATTCCTTCCATTTTTTTTTACAAAGCTTTCGATTCTCCTCTACTTTATATACGATTTTATATAAAACCTATTCGTTTCCCAAACTCGATTTATAATTAAAGCTTAATTTTTTTACTTTTGCACTTTATTTAATAGTTTTTTGAGCTCGTTTCGATATTTATTCGAAGGTAGCAACGGCCGCTCTAAGCTTTCTCGGCTAAAGTAATAGTTTCTTTATAAAGTTTAAGGGGCATTTAGTAATAAAGTAGCTAGCATCGCTATATCGAAGATATTTATTCGTTATACGACGCTGTTTTAGTACTTCCTTTAATACCTACTTGGCTAACGTTCTCGATTTATCGTTCGACGATTAATTCGGGCTTAATTTATACGCGACTTAGAGTATAAATTCCTAGTCTATTTCGCTGCCTTATTTTAGCTCGCTATAAAGCTTGGCTTATATTCTATGCTTGCTATTGAGTTAGTTTAATTCCGTAAAGTTATCGAATATCTTTTATAACTAATTAACGAAGTCTTTATATTTAGTAAGTTTCTCGATAGTTACTAACTTCTTTTTAATCTTTTTAAAAATCGTTAATTATAAATAACTTTTTCAAACTTCATTCGAAAACTTCCACCTTTTTATTTTTAATAGCTTTTGCTCGAATTTCTATAAGAATTTTTAAAAAAGCTAGCTTCCTTGCTTTTTAAAGTTAATCTACTCCAAAGCTTTTTATATACTTTAGAAATTACTAAACGCTATATTTAATTAAGTAAAAAAGTTCTCGATTTTAAAGAGTTTCTGCCTCACTTCGGCTAAAGCTAGCTATAGGAAAATCCGTTTAAATGCCTTGCTTATAAAGTATCCGTAATCGTACTATACTTTCTTTATCTTCCCTCTAATAACTTCCGAATCGATCCTAAATTTAATTTAAAAGTAATCTTTAAATACTAAGTACGCCGTATAATCCTATCTATCGAATTTATTCAAATAGAATAAAGAGTATTTAAGTTTCCGATTTCTTATCGATTCGCCCCTATACCGTTTTACCTACTATAGGGCTTATATTGCAAATAGTTCGGATATAATAAGCGTACGAAAAGCAGCCCGAATATTATTTAGACTTTACAGTAGCTAAGCATTAATCTCCTATTGCTGGCGATATTATTCCTATATCCATTTCCTATTTACAATTTGCCCTTAAAGCCCCGAATTACCTCCGTTTATAATATTTATTTATAGCTCCATTATTTTATTTATCTCTATACTTTTTTTTAACTCGTAAGCGAATCGATATCGTTTCGATGCTATTCCGGTATTTGATTTTGTAGATTCCATTCCAATATTTAGTTCTATAAATCCCGTTTTAATGTTTGATTTTATAAATTCCGTTCCAATATTTAATTTTATAGATCCCGTTTTAATATTTAATTTTATAGATCTTGTTTTAATAATCTTCTTTTAGTATAGATCTCGGCGTCCTTCAAGTCGTAACTAGTTCGATATGCATACGGCGTCGTTTCGTAAGCTATTCGTAAAGGAATCGAGTTTAAAATATAACGGGCTAAATCATCTAAATAATTTAAAGTGCAGTCGCGGTATATTATTATTGAACTCGATACAAAACCAAAGTAAGCTCGATACTAAATTGGACTATAGTCTTAACTAGCGGATACAAGGAGTTACTATAGCAACTTTCTAACAGTTACCTAACTACCACCTGGCCAAGGGCCTGGCAGCCACCATATCCCCTCCGTACAACAGCCCAGCCGAGGCCTAGTCTCGAGCTCCCAGGGGCCTGACCCTTTACAGCTTTTTACTATTCGAATCCGATAAAAAACTGTAATTACATCTAGCTTCGTAAATTACTTAGCCCCGGTAAGGTTTCGAAGCGTCTTTTGAATTAGCGGCAGCGGGTAGCGGTCTTTACAAGTTAACTTATTCAAAGTTTTATAATTAATATAAAATCTAAAGCCTTCTCTCGACTTCCGTACGAACAATATCGAAGTCGCTGCGGGGCTATTATTAACCCGAATAAATCCTTTATTAAATAGTTTAGTAAACGTTTTTCGTAAAATAAGGAATTTATTCCTAAATATTCCATACATTAGCCTCCAAAGCACCTCCAATACTATTTCATTTTTTTTTCGCTTTAATTCGATAATGTAATCGATTTCTTTACCTCTATATAAAGATAGTTTATTCGCGTTATTCTAATTAAATATCGATAAATACTTGAGTAAATGCAAAGATAGCTTAGTTCTAAAATTTAAATAAGTTTTTGGATATAGCGCTTTGTCGATATTTCGTATTATAGCTAAGAACATTTGTGCTTTGCCCCCCTTTCGGTTCTTTACTATATACTAAGTAGTAATTAATATAAATCGAGCCGGCTTAATATTTTTTAGCTCACGTTTTACTATAGCCTGGGTGCGTACGACTATTGTAAGCATCCCGTCGTTCTTCCCGTCCTTTCTATCCTTCCGGTACTATCCCGAACTAGGCTTAATTCGAAGTTAATTCCTTTTTTAATTAATTTTGATATTTCTCTTTTTAATTTAAAATATATTTAAAAATAAATCGTAATTTTTTAAAGAAGTAATATAAAACTACACTCGCTTTTAGTAATCTTTAAAGTCAATATCGACTATAATTACTTTTTGAATAAATCGTTTAGTTTTTTCTTTATTAAACGTTTCTATTTGGAAAAGCTTAATTTGAATACGTTTTAAATTTAATTTTATAGTATATATTTTTTTTAAACTTTTTCTATTCTTCTCGCAAAATCTTTAACTTTCCTTCGCTTTATATACGATTTTATACGAAATTTATTCGTTTCTCGAGCTCGATTTAAAATTAAAACTTAATTCTTTTACTTTTGTACTTTGCTTAATAGCTTTTTGAGCCCGTTTCGATGCTTATTTAAAGGTAGTAGCGGCCGCCCTAGGCCTTCTCGGCTAAAGTAATAGCTTTTTCGCAAAGCTTAAAAAGTATTTAGTAATAAAGTAGCTAGCATTACTATATCGAAGATATTCGTTCGCCGTATAGTATTATTTTAGTACTTCCTTTAATATTTACTTGGCCAAAATCCTTAACCTATTATTCGACGATCGATTTAGGCCTATTTCGTATGCAATTTAAAGTATAAATTCCTAATCTATTTCGCTGCCTCGTTTTAGCTCGCTATAAAGCTTAGCCTATATTCTATATTTGCTATTAAATCGATCCAATTCCGCAAAATTATCGAATATTCTCTATAGCTAATTAACAAAATCTTTATATTTAGTAAACTTCTCGATAACTATTAACTTCTTTTTAATTTTTCTAAAAACCGTTAACCGTAAATAACTTTTTCGAACCTCGTTCGAAAACTCCCACTCTTTTACTTCTAATAGTTTCTACTCGAATTTCTGCAAAAACTTTTAGAAAAGCTAGCTTTTTTACTTTTTGGAATTAATTTACTTTAAAGCTTTTTAAATATTTTAAGAATTATTAAATATTACGTTTAATTAAATAAAAAAATCTTTAATTCTAAAGAATTTCTACCTCGCTTCGACTAAGGCTAATTATAGGAAAATCCGCTTAGATACTTTATTTATAAAATATTCGTAATCGTACTATACCTTTTCTATTTCCTTTCCAATAGCTTTCGAATCGATTTTAAATTTAATTTAAAAATAATCCTTAAATACTAAATACGCTATACGATTCTATCCATCGAATTTATTCGAGTAAAATAAAAAGTATTTAAATTTTCGATTCCTTACTAATTCGCCCCCGTGCTATTCTACCTACTATAGAGCTTGTATTATAAGTAGTTCGGATATAGTAAGCGTACGAAAAGCAGCCCGAATATTATTTAAGCTCTATAGCAGCTAGGCATTAATCTTCTATTACTAGCGATATTGTTCCCATATCTATTCCTTATTCATAATCTATTTTTAAAGCCCCGAATTACTTCCGTTTATAGTATTTATTTATAGTTCCATTATTTTATTTATCTCTACACTTTCTTTTAACTTATAAGCGAATCGATATCGTTTCGATACTATTCCGGTATTTGATTTTGTAAATTTTGTTTTAATGTTTAATTTTATAAATTCCATTCTAATATTTAATTTTATAAATCCCGTTTTAATATTTGATTTTATAGATTCCATTTTAATAATCTCTCTTTAATATAGATCTCGATGTTCTTCGAATCGTGACTAAATCGGTATGCATACGACGTCGTTCTATAGACTATTCGTGAAGGGATCGAGTTCAAAATATAATAGGCTAAACTATTTAAATAATTTAAAATGTAATCGCGATATACTATTATTGAACTCGATATAGAACTAAAGTAAGCTCGGTGCTAAATCGGATTATACTTTTAATTAGCGGATATAAAGAGTTACTATAGCAACTTTTTGATAATTACCTAACTGCTACCTGGCCAGGGACCTGGCAGCTACCGTATCCCCTCCGTACAATAGCCCAGCCGAGGCCTAGCCTCGAGCTCCCAGGGGCCTGACCCCTTACACGTACGTTTTGAGATAGCGTTCCATTTCGCTATTAGTAATTTTAATTTATTTATTCGATTGCAAATAAAAAATAATAAAAAGTCGTGCTATAATTTTAAATATCCGATATAAATATTTCCATATTTCCGTTATAAACTATATTTCTCGATCGGAGATAGTAAAATCGAATAGTTTATAATATTTCTATACGTATTTTATAAATAAATAAATTATCTCTTCGATAAAAGTTCCATCCTTTTCTAAGAAATAGGGAATAAAATAGCGTTCTTTGGATAATCGATACACGATTATAAAAATAGCGTTATAGCCTTTACAAAATAATAGTTCTATAACGAAATCCATTAAAATATTTTGCTAAAGCTATAAAAGTATTAGTAAAAAATTAAGAAATCCATTATATATATTTCTTAAAACTTTACTACATCGATAATCGTAATAGTTTTATATAAATTAAATAATTATTTTATTTATGCAAAGCTAATAATAATAGCGTTTTAAATAAATTAAGATTTTAGTAATTTTAAAATGCTCGATTAAAGATTAGCTATAAATTCTTTTAATTAAATTAATTCGAAAATCGTTTAATATCTAAACTTTGCTTTTGAATCGAAAAAGTTTATAATTATCGATATTGTAATATAATAGAGAAATGTCGAGACTAATTATTTATTTTTTATTTTTATTTTTTTAAAATATTTAAATAAAACTTATTTACTTTTTGTATTTAATAGATTTTTTTTATCGCGTTTAGTTTAATATTAAGTAATTAATACGTTAATATAGTTTTTAAAACGATTTCCAAAGCGAGATTCTTTCGTATAGTAAAGAAAAGTTTATATAATAAAAGTAAAATTTAATTTATATATTTTTAACGTTTATTTATATTATTTTAAAGGAAATCGCTTATTTTCTTTATTAAAGCATCGGCTTTGCCGTTTAGTTTACTAGAATAGTATTAAATCTCAAAATGAAATTGCAATAGAAATTTAGTTTATTTAGTTTATTAATAAATAAATTTCTTAATAATAGTAAAATATTCTAAATTCTTATAATCGATAAGGATTTAAATAAAAAGTCTAATTTCTTTTAATTTAAAGCATTATTTTTCCAAAGAACGTATAATAGCTAAAAGCTTTTTATTATAAATTTTATAATTATATTCGGCAAGAATTATTTTTTTTAGAGAAATAAACTATTAGATAAAGCAGGCCGTCGAAATCAGCGAATTGAAAAAGTATTCCAAAAAATATATAATTAAAAGCGTTAATTTCCAAATAATAAATTTTATCTTTATCGAAGTAGAATAATACTAATTTAATGCTAACGATATTCTTTATTAATTAAAAAATAGTTTAGTATTTATTATTTTAAATAAATAATATATTTTTTTTTTATAAAATAATTAAAGAAATTAGAATTCGTGAGTAATTAATAATAAATCGATAGTAGAAATTACAAAATTCTATAAATAAAGCTATTTTAATAGCGATATTCGAAGTAAACTAATTTTTAATAATTTGTATTTTAGTAAAATCTATTTTAATTTTAATAGTACTAATTATAAATCCTAGAAACTTAGTACGAGTAACGTGAAACTTGCATTTTTTAATATCGGTTTATAAATTAGCGTTAATTAAAAATTATAAAATGTATTATATATATTCTATATAGTTTTATTCGTTTTTATTATAAATAAGAATATTATTTAAGTAAGTAATAGCGAACTTGCTTAAGCAATCCCAAAGAATCTCGTTAATATATTTTTGGAAACTAGTAAATTTATTGCAAAATCTAAATAATAATATTTTTAATTTGAATTATTTATAACGAGTAATGAAAGTAGTTAAATCTTCGCTTTTTTCGTCCATACGTATATAATTGAAAATGTATTATACGTTTAATCGAGTAAAAATTTTAATACTATTTAGCTAAACCAAAGTCTCGTTTATAAAAAATAAGAAATATTTATTCTTTTTAATAATTACGTTAAAATAACGATAGTTTACGCAAAATCATAATTCTTTATTTAACTTTTTAATAAATAAAATTAGTAATAATTAAAAAGCTTTACTAATTATAATAAATCCTTTAAATAAGTTTTTATTAATATAATTTTTAATTAATTCGAATTTCTTTTGGAATATACGATAGCTTTTAGCATAAGTAAGGATTTGTTTATTAATAAATTTAATATAGTAATTATATTCACGATATAGAAGCAAAGTATTAGTTTTTTTTTAAAGAAAGTTTTAATAAAATAATAATATTTTATAGAAATTATTAATTTAGAATTAATTTTTTTTTCTTTTTTCTTTTCGATTTCTTCGTAGATTTTCTTTATAAAAATAGCAAAAGTATAATATAGATTTTCTTTATAAATATTACGGCTTTTATTAATTAGAAAAATTATAGAAATAATTTTAATTATATAAATAATAGTTTTTTCGGTAAGCTTGCTCGTATTAGCAAATCTATATAAAATCTTAATTATTTTGGATTTATTTTTTAAAATAATAGCAAAAATAAAAATTATTAAAATTAAAATAAATATAATTCTCGAAATAATTAACGGCGTTATTTCGAGATTATATTAAACTTCGATATAAATATAATATCTATATTTAAATTCAATAAATTCGTTAATGAAATTAATTTTCACTTTATAGTAATGCATTTATTATTTATT
This sequence comes from Phialocephala sp. D728, assembly GCA_003988865.1. Taxonomy (NCBI): domain Eukaryota; kingdom Fungi; phylum Ascomycota; class Leotiomycetes; order Helotiales; family Mollisiaceae; genus Phialocephala; species Phialocephala sp. D728. The sequence continues at coordinate 27,576 of QYAJ01000206.1, read as the reverse complement.
AATAATAATTTAGTAAATGAAATTCGTAATATAGAAATAAACGTTATTAGTAATATAATTTTGAATTCGTATATAGAAATATATAATATAAATTATATATATTTTTTTATTTTCGTTATAGTTTTCGATTTCCTTAAGCTTAGCTAACTCGACGAAATCGATATTTAATACTTCGTATATTTTTTATGCAATCTCGAAATTAATATAATTTCCTTTACGAGCGCTTATATTTATTAAAGCTTATATAATAATTTTATCGTTTCTAATTATTATATAATTTAAGAAAAAGAGTAAATCTTTATACGAAGCGTCGAAAATTAAGCTAATATATATAGGAAATAGTTTTTTAATAGTAATTTCTTTAAAAATTATTCGTTTTCCAAATCGATATTATAATTAAAATAGCGATTCGATTATCGATTATAATTAAAATCGTCGTTAACGTTAATTTCGGCTTTAAATAAATATTCTACGTTATTTACTTTCAAGGATTTATTTTTTCTTTAAAAGTAATCGAATAATTTATAATCGAGCTTTTTATAATTATAATACTTTACTTTTATTTTAATAATAGGCTTAAAATAAAGCTTTGGCATCGCGATTCCGGTAGAAGTAAAGGTAGTGAGCTTGGCAAAAGCGGAAGTTGAAAACTAAGGAAATTAAAAAGTTATAAAAGAAAAAAGAATTCGAGATCGTTAAATTACGAATTTTTTTTTTCGTTTACGTTTTTATTTTTATTTTTTCTTTTGCTAATTAACGATCTAAATATTATTATAATAAATAGTATACTTTTTGGCTAATTTATTTATAGTTTAGTAATTAATAATTATAATTAAAGTAATTTGCAATTTAATATTAAATTTTTTACGAAATTCGTGCAATTTAATATTTTTAATTATAGGAAATTCTATTATAATATATTTCCATTCGATGTAAAAGTTTTAGAAATCGTTTTTATAATATAATTTATTAAATTTATTTTATAAATTTTTAATTTTATTTAAATTATTATAATATTTATTTATATTTATGAAAAAATTTTTTATATTAATATATGTAATAAAAAAGTCGATTTGAAATTTAATTCGTAATTACTTAGCGACCAAATTAATTACTTTATTTTTAATATATACTATTTTAATTTTTTTAATAAAAAAATAATTAATATTAATATCGAGCTTAATTATTATAATAATTTTCTAATTATCGTACTTGGCTTTATTTAATTTAGTAAACGAGTTAAAGTATAATAAATATTCGAATTTTGGGAATTTAATTTCGTAAAAAATAAAATCGAAATATAAAGTAAAATAATTCTCGAAATATCGAATTACTATATCTTTATTTTATAAAGTAACGTTAGCGAATTTAAAAAACTTTTAAGCTTCGTTAAATAATTTCTCTAATTATTAATAATTATTAAAAATCTTATATACGAAATCTAAAGTTTTTTATTATAATTATTTATTTTCGTTTACTAATATAGTCTAAATTACGGCCTTTTATATATTTCTAGTAGTAAAATGCATATTCTCGTCGTCGGTATCGTGGAAATCGAAATATTTAAAATATTTAATACTTTGAAAAAAAATTTGATTTATTACGTTATTTATATAGAAAAATAATATTAAGTTATTTTTAATAAAGAAATTTACGTTATTATTTTTTACTATTTTATCGATATATTTATAATATAGAAAAAGAATTTACTACTAAACGATATAAATAAATCTTTAGCGTATAAAAGTTAATAACTCGTAAATCGAAATTATATAAAAAACAAAATTACGTAAAAAATCCTAGATTTATATATTTAAATAAATAATATAAAAAAATTCTATATAAAGGAAATAAATTCTCGCGAAAAGGAAAATATAAAAAGCGTTACCGTTTTATATAAAAGAATTAATATTAAATATTACAAACTTTTGTAAAAAAAATTATATTATTACGAATATTTTTCCAAAATTATAATTCTTCGAGTTTTAGTATATATACGAAATAACAAATTTATTAAAATCTTTTATAAAAAATTAAATAAATATTAGTTTTAATTATTATATAAAAAACGAGTAAAGCAAATTATATAATTATATTTAAAAATAATTAAAATAATTTTTAGAAAAAAGTATAGAAAAAGTTTATTTAATATATAAATGCAAAAGTTTTAAAAGGAATTAGTATTGCTTCCTTTAAGCCTATAGAACAAAGCATGGAAGGCGCTAGTCCTAATCTGGCAATCCTAACCCTTTGTATACTTTAGTAATCGATATTCGTTACAAAATCGATATTAACGATATCGATATAGGAAATAGTTATAAATTTTTATATTTTAAATTCGTTAAAGAAAATGGAAAAAAGTTTTTTAACGTATAAACGTCGAATTAATATATTATATTAATAAAATAAATATTTTAATTTTTATAAAGTTTTTTTCTTTAATTAATCGATTTTTAAAATTGCATTTTTTTGCTTAAACTTTCGAATATAATTCGTTAATTTCGAAATATCGACGAATTTTATAAATTTATCGAAAATATTCGATTTTATAATATTTCGTTAAAAAGTTATTATATTAATGATTTTAATAATTTTTCGAGGGAAAATCGTTTTATTTCGAAATATTATAATTAATTTATTATAATTATATTTAATTATAAAAATATTTCGAAATTTTTTTAAAAATAATTAAAAAAATTAAATTCGTGTAAAGATTTTACTTTTATAAATTTCGAATTTACTATTTAAAACTTTATAAAATATATTATAAGAATTTTCCATTTTAATATATATTTTTTTAATTTTTTTAATTTTATCGTTAAAATTTTAATTTTTTTTATAATAATTTTATAAAAATTTAATTTTAAATTTTATCGTTTTTTTAATTTTAATTTTTTTTTTATATAAAATATTTTGATTTTTAATTTTGATTTTTTTTATAGTAATTTCTTATAAAAAATAGAAATTATTTTAGCTTTATTAATAATACTAAAGTTTTTAATATTAATTTACGCTTTTTTAAAATTAAAAGTTTTTATATTAATATATTAAAGTTTTATAAAAAATATAAAAAATAAAATTATAATATTTACGCGAATTACGATATCGATAATAGAAATTTTAGAAAATATTATAAAAACTATAAATTAATATATAAAGAATACTAGAATTATATATATTTAATTAAAATTATCGTGTAATTTCGAGTATTTAAATCGTGTAAATTAATTTCTAATTACGATTTTGAATATATTTGAATTTCGAAAAAGTAAAAAATAAATTATAAAAAATTAAAGAAATTTAAATTTTTGTAATTATTGTAAAAATTATATAAAATAATTGCAATTTTTTATATTTTTATTTTTATTTATATTTTTAATAAAAATATATTATAAATAAACTTGAATTTTAATATATAGAATTTTCTATAATAAAAAATACTTAATATTAATAAATATTAAAAATATATTAAATTTTAAAAATACGATTTTTAATAAATATATAATTTTATTTTTATTTATTTTTTTTATAAAAAATGGAAATTTAAAAATATTTAAAGGAAAATTTTAAAAATATAATAATAAATAATTATAAATATACGAATTATAATAATTTCGTAATATAACGAATTAATTTATTAGCTAAAAATAATAGTTCGAAAAATATATAAAAAAGCAAAATTAGAATATATAAAAATAACGAAATATAAATTAAAAAAAAAATATAAAAAATAATAAAAAAGTAAATTAATCTCGTTTTTTTTAATAATTAAAATTATTTTTAACGAATAAAAAATAAATAAAAAAAAGAATATAAAAAAGAATATAAATTATTATATAAAAAAAATATTATTTATTAAAAAAAAACTTTTTTATATTCGATAAAAAAATAAATAAATTATTTTTTTAATTCGCTAATTTAGTTATTTATAAATTTAATATATTTACTTTTTTCGAATTTAAATAATTTAAGTATTTATATAATAATTTCGATTTTTTTTTCAATTTCTTGAATAATTTTTTATTTTTTCTATTTTTTAATAATAATTTTTTCGAATTTCGAATTTTTATTATTAAAATAATCGTATTTTGTATTTTTTACGATTTTTTTTTTAAATTAATATAATATTAATATTAATTTTTTTTTATAAATTTTTTTAAATAATTACTAATATATTTTTTTTTAATCGAGGTTTTATTTACTTTTTTAATTAATTAATTTTGGAAATTTAATATAATTCTAATTATTTATATAATAATTTAATATTTTTCGATTTATTTTAATTTATAAATTTAACGTTATAAATTAAAATAAAATCCTTTACTTTAATAAGTTTTTTACGAATTATATAGTAAATATCGAAGTATTTTTATATTTTTTTTTAATTTCGTTTTTTTCGAAATTTAAATTTTTTTATATTTTTATTTTTTATTTTAAATTATTAATAATATAATTTAAAAAAATTAGTTTACGTATATATATTTTTTTATTTAAAAGTTTTTTAAATTAGAAATCGAGTTTTTATTAATAATATTACTTTTTTCTTATAAATTATATAAAAGAATATAAAATTAATAAATCGATAAATAATTATTTTATTTGCGAAAAATATTATTAATAAATATTATAATTATTTTATTTACGAAAGATATTATTAATAAATATTATAATTATTTTATTTTATTTTTTTTTATTATAATAATTAATATAATAATAATAAATTAATATTTTCGTTTAATTATTTTATTTATTTTCGAGTTATAGATCGAAATAATATATTTATAAATATCGAGTTTACGAAATTTTGTAATTATTATTTTTTTAAATTTAATTTTTTTATCGATTTTAATTTTCTCGAATATATTATATTTATAAATAATATCGTTAAAAATAAATTTAAATATTTTTATTAATATTGGATTTTTTATCGATTTTATTTTTATTTATTTAAAAAAACTATTTTATATAATTATTAAATAATCGTAGCTATTATATATAAAAAGAAATATTATATCGATATTAATATAATGAAATAATAAAATAACTTTTTAAAAATATAAAGTTTTTTTTTATTTATATTTATTTTTATATTAATAGTTTTTATAATTAATTATAAATTTACGAATATTTTCATAGTAATTAATTTAATAATATCGATTAACTATTAAACGATAAATGCTTTCTCGTTTAAAATAATTTAATTTATTATATAATTTATATAATATTATAGTTTTTTATTCATCGTCGTTTAGAATTAGTTAAAAAGAATAGAATTTAGTAGTATTTCGCTAAAGTAAGCGATTTCGAATACTATATACGATTATTTTTTGCACGATTTTTCGAAATTCGATTTTCGATAATTATTTAAATTTTTTTAAAATCGTTAAATATTATATAATATTTTGGAAATATTTAAAATATATATTTTTTAACGATTTAAATTTGGAAAAAATAAATAAACTTTTTTATTTAAAGGAAATATTTCGTTTATTTAAAATTTTAAATAAAATTAATATTTAAGAATTCAAACTAATTTTCGAATTATTTAAAAATTAGTTTAATTCGTAAAATATTAATTTTTTCTTATTTGAAAAAGTAATTATATATTTTATTTTAATAATATTAAAATTAGTATTTTCGTTTTTAATAATCGATATTATTTCGATATAATTTAATTCTAATGTAATGAATTTATTAATATTAAAATTATTAGTTTTATTATCGTTTTATTATAATTTTCGTAATAATTTATTCGTAATAATATATTTTAATTTTTTTATATAACGAATTTCGAAATCGAATAATTTAATCCATGCAAATTAACGAGTAATTAAAGTTTTAGAAAAATTAATAATAACTCGATTAAATTATATAATAAATATTTTAGTATTTGTTTTAAAAATGAAATAGATTTCGTATAGCCAAAATCGTAATTTTTAAAAATATTTAAGAATTCCACGATATTTTTTTTAGTAATATTATAATTACGCTTAATTTAATTCCAAAATTTAAATTTATATCGAGTAATTTTTTTGCGTTTTTTATCGTTAATTTATTTAAGAATTTCTTTATATTTAAAAAAGTTTACGTTTATTTTAAAAATAATTATATTTTAGCTTTCGGCGAAATTATAATATAATTTATATAATAATGGAAAAAATATTAATTTCTTTTGCAAAATTTTTATTATATCGATTTATTTTTTTATTAATCGATATAAAGATTTTGCGAGAATTACGTAATTTTTAATTTAAATTTTATAATATATATAAATTTCGATAAAAATTTTAATTTTAATTACGTTTTTATATTTTTTTCAAAATAGGATTTTTGCGACTTTAGCAAATTCCGAAAATCGTTTTTTAAAATTACAAATATATTTAATAATAATTATTTTATTTTAATAGAATTAGAACTTTATATTAATGCAAACTTTAGTTTTTTTTATTCGATTTATAATTTTGTCCAAATTTTAAATATATTCGAAAATATATTATCGAATTTTAAATAAAGTAAACTTATTATTATAATTCGTATATAGCTTTTTAATTTTAATATCGTCGACGAAAAGTATCGTTATTTTAAAGAAATAATTCTTTAAAATCGTTATTATTATTCGTATAAATTAAATTATTAAAATTATTATATTTATAAAAAATATAATTATTCGAAGTAATTCGATAGAAATTATAAAAATTATTATATTTTTACTTTAAATATTTAAAATAAATTAATTATATTTAAAAAAAATTAATAAAAAAATATAAAAATATTTTACGAATTTTTTAAAAAATTTATCGATAAAAGAAAATATATTTATATTTTTTAATATAATAAAGTTTATTTTTATTATAATATTAATTAATTTATATATATTAAAAAAAAATTTAATTATTAAAAACTAAAGATTTCGATAAAATTTATTATTTTTTTTAAGGATTTTTTAATTTAATCGTTTTCGAAATATTTTCGTTATTATTAGAAATAAAGTTTTCGAATAAAAAAATTTTTTTTTTTATTATATTATATATTAAATCGTTTTAATAAAAATTAAAAAACTAATGTTTTTATTAATTTTTCCAATTTTTTTTTAATGGAATATAATAGTTTTTTCGTAATTAAAAAATATTTTATCGAATATTTTTTTTTTTTTTATAATTATATTTCGATTTTTAATATAATTAATTATTTAAATATAAATCGGGATTTTTATAATATTATCGTTATTCGAAATAATAAATATATCGAGTATTTATTTATAAATATTTATAAATATTTTTATATTTTGAATTATTTATATTAATTTAATCGTTTATTAAATCCTTTTTCGATTTTATTTATTAAATTTATAAATTAAATTTTTTAAACTTTTTTTTTATATATAATATCGATATTGATTTTATATAACTTTTATAAAGAATAAGTAAAGTAAATTATATAATTATATTCAAGAATAATTAAAATAATTTTTAAAAAAAAATATAGAAAAAGTTTATTTAATATACAAATGCAAAAGCTTTAAAAGAAACTAATATCGCTTTTTTTAAATTTGCAAAACAAAGTATAGAAAGCGCTAGTCTTAATCTAGTAATCCTAATTCTTTATATACTTTAGTAATCGATATTTATTATAGTATTTCCTTTTTTGAAATCCTAAATTATTTAATCTAAATTACGACTTGAAAAAGTTGCGGTCTAAAATATAAAGCTAATTTTCGAGTAATCCGAAAATTGATCTAAAAATTAAAGTATTAAAAATAATAAAAATAATATAGTAAAAATAACGTTTTTCTAATTAAAATTTTTTCTAATTATAATTAAAATCTATTTTAATAATTTCTTAAGTTTTTTTATTTTTTATTTTTATTCTCGTTCGTTCTTGGAGCTAAGGAGTCGTGGATAAACTAAATGGAATCCTTATAATAAATCCTTTGCGTTCTCGAAAGCTTCCGTGCTATACTATATATTATCCAAGAGCTAACCCTTCCATTTAGCTTGATATTGCAATTTGCTATAATAGAGGCGAGCGTTCAATATTTTAGTAATTTCGTACTTTTCCTCGCTATCGATAATTTCAAGTTTTACAAAGTCGGGGATTTGTTTAAGCAAAGGATTATTAGAATCGAGGCGTAGTAGGCTCGAATAAAATACGTTATAAAGCTTAATATTTAGCATATCGATTTTATAAAAAATATAACTAATTTTTCGTAAAATAAAGTAAAGCTCGATTTGCTTATTATCTAGCTTTTAGTAATCCCGTTTCGTATAAATATTTTTTATAAATATTTATATTTTATTTTCGATTTAATAATTTAAGGCCGATTTTCAACGCTAATTTGCAAATCCTTTTATTTTAATTTAAGCCAAGGAAGTCTTTTTTTGTAATAGAATCCAAAACTTCCTTATTTTTTAAATAAAAGCGATAATCGTTTCTCGATCGTATTTCTTTTTAATCGTACAAAAAGCTTTAATTTCCGATTTAAAATCGAAGTTTATTTAAAAGTAGTAGCTTTTATTAGCAAAAAATGAATTTATTTAAATAATATTCGAAACGTGATTATTAATAGCGAATTCGGCTATAAAAAGCCAAGGGACCTAATCGTTCTATTAGTAATTAACGTACGTTTTAAAATAGCGTTTTATTTCGCTATTAATAATTTCAATTTATTTATTCGATTACGAATAAAAAGCAATAAAAAATTATATCGTAATCTTAAGTATTCGGTATAAATATTTCTATATTTCCGTTGTAAATTATATTCTTCGATTAAAGATAGCAAAATCGAATAATTTATAATATTTCCATATATATTTTATAAGTAAATAAATTATTTCCTCGATAGAAATTTCGTTCTTTTCTAAAAAATAAAAAATAAAATAACGTTTTTTTGGATAATCGGCACACGATTACAAAAATAGCGTTATAGCCTTTATAAAGCGGTAGTCCCGTGACGAAGTTTATTGAAATATTTTACCAAAGCTATAAAAGTATTAGCAAAGAATTAAAAAATTTATTATATATATTTCTTAAAACTTTACTACGTCGGTAATTATAATAATTTTATATAAATTAAATAATTATTTTATTTATGCGAGGCTAATAATAATAGCGTTTCAAATAAATTAAAATTTTAGTAATTTCGAGATATTTAATTAAAAATTAATTATAAATTTTTTTAATTAAATTAACTCGAAAATTATTTAATATTCAAACTTTTCCTTTAAATCGAAAAAGTTTATAATCGTCGATATTATAATATAGTAAAGAAACATCGAAGCTAACTCGTTTTTTCTTTTTTAATTTCTTTAAAATATCTAAATAAAACTTATTTACTTTTTGCATATTACGTCTAATTTAATATTATATAATTAATGCGTTAATATAGTTTCTAAAACGATTTCTAAAGCGAGATTCTTTTGTATAATAAAGAAAAGTTTATATAATAGAAATAAAATTTAATTTATATATTTTTAGTATTTATTTATATCGTTTTAAAGGAAATCGTTTATTCTTTTTATTAAAGCATCGATTTTGCTATTTAGTTTGCCAAAACGATATTAAATCTCAAAATAAAATTGCAATAGAAATTTAATTTATTTAGTTTATCGATAAATAAATTTCTTAATAATAATAAAATACTTCAAGTTTTTATAATCGATAAGAATTTAAATAGAAAATCTAATTTCTTTTAATTTAAAACGCTACTTTTCTAAAAAACGTATAATAATTAAAAATTCTTTATCGTAAATTTCGTAATTGCATTCGGCGGAAACTATTTTCTTAGAGAAATAAGCTTTCGAGTAAAGCAAGCTATCGAAATCAACGAATTAAAAAAGTATTTTAAAAAATATATAATTAAAAATATTAATTTCCAAATAATAAACTTTATTTTTATCGAAATGGAATAGTACTAGTTTAGTGCTAACGATATTCTTTATAAATTAGAAAATAATTATAAGGAACGAGCAAAGCAAATTATATAATTATATTCAAGAATAATTAAAATAACTTCTAGAAAAGGGTATGGGAAGAGCCTATTTAATATACAAGCGCAAAAGCTTTAAAAGGAATTAGTATCGCTTCCTTTAAGCCTGCAAAACAAAGTATAGAAGGCGCTAGTCCTAATCTGGCAATCCTAACCCTTTGTATGCCTTGGTAATCGATATTCGTTATAGTACTCCCTCCCTTAAAGTCCTAAATTATCTAACCTAAATTGCGACCTAAAAAAGTTGCGGTTTGAAATATAAAGCTAATTTTCGGGTAACTCGAAAATTGGCCTGAAAATTAAAGTATTAAAATAATAAAAAATAATGTAATAAAAATAATACTTTTCTAATCAAAATCCTTTTTAATTATAATTAAAGTCTATTTTAATAATTTCTTAAACTTTTTTATCTTTCGTTTTTATTCTCGTTCGTCTTTAAAGCTAGGAAATCGGGGGTAGGCTAAGTGGAATCCTTGTAATAGATCCTTTGCGTTCTCGAAAACTTTCGCGCTATACTACGTATTATTCGAGGGCTAGCCCTTTTATTTAGTTTGATATTGCAACTTGCTGTAGTGAAAGCGAGCATTTAGTATTTTGGTAACTTTGTACTTTTTCTCGCCGTTAATAATTTCCGGTTTTATAAAATTAAGGATTTGTTTAAATAAAAAATTATTAAAATCGAGACGTAATAAACTCGAATAAAATACGTTATAAATCCTAGTATTTAGTATATTAATTTTATAAAAAATGTAATTAATTTTTCGTAAAATAAAGTAAAGCCCGATTTGCTTATTATCTAGCTTTCGATAATCCCGTTTCGTATAAATATTTTTAGTAAATATTTATATTTTATTTTCGATTTAGTAATTCGAGGCCGGCTTTCGGCGCTAATTTGCAAATCCTTCTATTTTAGTCTAAGCTAAGGAAGTCTTCTTTTATAGCAGGATCTAAAGTTTCCTTATCTTTTAAGCGAAGGCGATAGCTATTTTTTAATCGTACTTTTCTTTAGTCGTACGAGAAGCTTTAGTTTTCGGTTTAAGGTCGAAGTCTATTCGGGGGTGGTAGCCTTTATTAGCAAAGAATAGGCTTATTTGAGTAATATTCGAAACGTGACTATTGATGGCGAATTCAGCTATAGAGAGCTATGGGACCCAATTGTTCTAGTAATTAACGTACGTCCTAAAGTAGCGTTCCATTTCGCTATTAGCTATTTTAGTTTGTCCGTCCGATTACGAATAGAAGATAGTAGAGAGTCGTGCCATGATTTTAAGTATTCGGTATAAATGTTTCTATATTTCCGCTATAAACTATATCTCTCGATCGGATATAGTAAAGTGGAATAATTTATAATATTTCTATACGTACTTTATAAATAAATAAACTATCTCTTCGGCAAAAGTTCCTTCTTTTTTTAAAAAATAGAAAATAAAGTAACGTTTTTTAAATAATCGATATATAATTATAAAAATAATATTATAGCTTTTATAAAACGGGAGTCTCGTGACGAAGTTTATTAAAATATTTTGCTAAAGCTATAAAAGTATTAGCAAAGAATTAAGGAATTTATTATATATATTTTTTAAAGCTTTATTACGTCGATAATTATAATAATTTTATATAAATTAAATAATTATTTTGTCTATACGAGGCTAGTAGTAATAGCGTTTTAAATAAATTAAGGTTTTAGTAATTTTAAAATACTTAATTAAAAGTTAGCTATGAATTTATTTAATTAAATTAATTCGAAGATCGTTTAGTATCTAAACTTTGCTTTTAAATCGAAGAAATCTATAATCGTCGATATTATAATATAATAGAGAAACGTTAAAACTAATTCGTTTTTTCTTTTCTAATTTCTTTAAAGTATTTAAATAGAATTTATCCATTTCTTGCATTTAACGGATTTTTTTTATTGTATTTAGTTTAATATTAAGTAATTAATATATCGATATAGTTTTTAAAACGATTTTTAAAGCGAGATTCTTTTATATAATAAGGAAAAGTCGATGTAATAGAAATAAAACTTAATTTATATATTTTTAGCGTTTATTCGTATTATTTTAAAGGAAATCGCTTATTTTTTTTATTAAAGTATCGGCTTTACTATTTAGTTTGCTAAAACGGTATTAAATTTTAAAATAGAATTACGATAGGAATTTAATTTATTTAGTTTATCGATAAATAAGTTTTTTAATAATAATGAAATATTTTAAATTTTTATAATCGATAAAGATTTAAATAAAGAATTTAATTCTTTTTAATTTAGAGCGCTATTTTTCCAAAAAACGTACGATAATTAGAAATTCTTTATTATAGATTTTATAATTATATTTAGCGAGGATTATTTTTCTAAAGAAGTAAATTATCGAGTATAGTAAATTATTAAAGTTAACGAATTAAAAAAGTACTTTAAAGAATATGTAATTAAAAATATTAATTTCTAAATAATAAATCTTATTTTTATCGAAGTGCAATAGTACTAGCTTAGTACTAACGGTATTTTTTATAAATTAAAAAATAATTTAATATTTATTATTTTATACGAATAGCGTATTCTTTTTTTATAAAATAGTTAAAAAAGCTAGGATTCGCGAGTAATCGATAATAAATTTATAGTAAAAATTATAAAATCCCGTAAATAAAGCTATTTCGATAGCGGTATTCGGAGTAGACTAGTTCTTAATAGTTTATACTTTAGCAAAGTCTATTTTAACTTTAATAATACTAATTATAAATTCTAGGAACTTAGTACGAGTAACGTGAAATTTATATTTCTTAATATCGATTTATAAACTAGCGTTAATTAAAAGCTATAGAATGTATTATATATATTCTATATAGTTTTATTCGTTTTTATTATAAATAAAAATATTATCTAAGTAAGTAGTAGCGAATTAGCTTAGGCAATTTTAAAGAGTTTCGTTAATATACTTTTGGAAAGTAGCTAATTTATTGCAAAGTCCAAATAGTAGTACTTTTGATTTGAATTATTTATAGCGAGTAGTGAAAGTAATTAAGTCCTCGCTTTTCTCGTCTATATATATATAATTAAAGGCGTGCCGTATATTTAAACGAGTAAAGATTTTGGTGCTATTTAGTTAAGCTAAAGTTTCGTTTATAAAGAGCAAAAAGTATTTATTTTTCTTAGTAATTGCGTTAAAGCGATGGTAATCTATATAGAATCGTAATTCTCTATCGAGCTTTTTAATAAATAAAATTAGTAATAATTAAAAAGCTTTGCTAGCTATAATAAATTCTTTAAATAAATTTTTATTAATATAGTTTTTAACTAATTCGAGTTTCTTTTAAAATATACGATAGCTTTTAATATAAATAAGAATTTATTTATCGATAAATTTAATATAATAATTATATTTACGATATAAAAGTAAAGTATTAGCTTTTTTTTTAAAGAAAGCTTTAATAAAATAATAGTATTTTATAGAAATTATTAGTTTAGAATTAATTTCCTTTTCTTTTTTCTTTTCGGCTTTTTCGTAGATTTCCTTTATGGAAATAGTAAAAGTATAGTATAGGCTTTTTTTATAAATATTACGGCTTTTGTTAATTAAAGAAATTATAGAAGCGGCTTTAATTATATAAATAATAGTCCGTTCAAGAAGCTTACTTATATTGGCAAATTTACGTAAAATCTTAATTACTTTGGATATAGATTTATTCTCCAAAGTAATTGCAAAGGCAAAAGCTATTAAAGTTAAGGCAAATATAGTTCCCGAAGTAGTTAGCGGCGCTATTTCGAGGTTATATCGAGCTTCGATATAAGTATAGTATTTATATTTGAATTTAATAAATTCGTTAATAAAATTAATTTTTACATTCTAGTAATGCATTTATTACTTGCTAATAATAGCTTAGTAAATGAGATTCGTGATATAGAAATAAACGTTATCGGTAGTATAATTTTGAATTCGTATACGGAAATATATAATATAGATTATATATATTTTCCCATCTTCGCTATAGCTTTCGATTTCCTTAAGCTTAGCTAGCTCGACGAAATCGATACTTAATACTTCGTATATTTTTTAAGCGATCTCGAAATTAATATAGTTTCCTTCGCGAGCATTTGTATTTATTAAAGTTTATATAATAATTTTATTATTTTTAATTATTATATAGTTTAAAAAAAGAAGTAAATCTTCGTATAAAGCGTCGGAAATTAAGCTAATATACGTAAAAAATAGTCTTTTAATAGCGATTTCTTTAGAAATTATTCGTTTTCCGAATCGGTTTTATAATTAAAATAGCAATTTAATTATCGATTATAATTAAAGTCGTAATCGTCGTCGACGTCGGTATTAGCTTTGGACAAGTGTTCCACGTTATTTATCTTCGAGGGCTTGTCCTTTCTCTAGGGGCAATCGGGTGACTTGTAACCGGGCTTTCCATAGCTATAGCACTTTACTTCTGTTTTAATAGTGGGCTTAAAGTAGGGCTTTAGCGTCGCGATTCCGGCAGGAGTAGGGGTAGTGAACCTGGCAGGCGCGGGAGCTGAAAATTAAGGGGGTCGAGGAGTCGTAAGGGAAAGGGGAGTTCGAGGTCGTCGAATTACTGATCTCTCCTTTCGTTCACGTCTCTATTCTTGTCTTTCCTTTTGCTGATTGACGGTCTGGAGTCCAATCCAGTGAAAGAGTTAGGGTGTGGTAGACGTTCGGATTTTGGGGGTCTGGATTTATAGGGGATCGAATCGGAACGTAGGGCAGGTCGATTCTCGTAGTATCGAATTACTACGTCTTTGTTTTGCAGGGCGACGTTGGCGGACTTAAAGAGCTTCCGGGCTTCGTCGAATAACTTCTCCAACTATTGGTAGTTGTTAAAAGTCTTGCGTACGAAGTCTAGGGCCTTTTGCTATAATTGTTTATCTCTATTTGCTAATGTAGCCCAAGTTACGGCCTTTTGTATATTCCTGGCAATGGGGTGCATATTTTCGTCGTCGGTATTATGGAAATTTGAATGCTGGGGGCGTTTTACGCTTTAAAGGGAAGTTTGATCGGTTACGCTATTCGTATAGAAGGAAAATATAGAGTTATTTTTAGTAAAGAGATTTGCGTTATTATTTTTCATTATTTTATCGATGTGTTTATAATATGGAAAGGAGGTCTATTATTAAACGGTGTAAATAGATCTTTAGCGTATAGGGGTTAGTAACTCGTGAGTCGAAATTATATAAAAAATAAAATTATATAAAGGATTTTGGATTTATATATTTAAATAGGCAATATAAGGGAGTTCTACGTAGAGGGAATAAATTCTCGTGAAGGGGAGAATACAAAGGAACGTCACCGTTCTATATAGAGGAATTAGTATTAGACGCTATAAGCTCTCGTAGAGGAGTTTGTATTATTGCAAACGTTTTTTTAAAATTATAGTTTTTTGAGATTTAGTATATACGCGAAGTAATAGATTTATTAGAATCTTTTATAAAAGACTAAGTAAGTATTGGTCTTAGTTATTATATAAGGAACGAGTAGAGCAAGTTATATAATTATATTTAAGAATAATTAAAATAACTTTTAAAAAAGGATATGGGAAGAGCTTATTTAATATACAGGCGCAAGAGCTTCAAAGGGAGCTAGTATCGCTTCCTTTGAGCCTGCAGAACAAAGCATGGAAGGCGCTAGTCCTAATCTGGCAATCCTAACCCTTTGTATACTTTGGTAATCGATATTCGTTACAATACCCCCCCCCTTGAAATCCTAGGTCACCTGACCTAAATTGCGGCCTGAAAAAATTGCGGCTTAAAAAAGTTACGATTTGAAATATGAGGCTAATTTTCGGGTAACCCGAAAATTGGCCTGAAAATTAAAGTATTAAAAATAATAAAAATAATATAATAAAAATAACGTTTTTCTAATTAAAATCCCTCCTAATTATAATTAAAGCTTATTCTAATAATTTCTTGGATTTCTTTATTTTTCGTTTTTATTTTTATTCGTTCTTGGGACTAAAGAATCGTGGATAAATTAAATGGAATCCTTATAATAAATTTTTTATATTTTCGAAAGTTTTCGTATTATATTATATATTATTCGAGAACTAGCTCTTTTATTTAACTTAATATTGCAGTTTGCTATAATAGAGGCGAGTATTTAATATTTTAGTAATTTTATACTTTTTTTCGTCGTTAATAATTTCCGGTTTTACAAAATTAGAAATTTGTTTAAG
This sequence comes from Phialocephala sp. D728, assembly GCA_003988865.1. Lineage (NCBI taxonomy): Eukaryota > Fungi > Ascomycota > Leotiomycetes > Helotiales > Mollisiaceae > Phialocephala > Phialocephala sp. D728. The sequence continues at coordinate 11,405 of QYAJ01000206.1, read as the reverse complement.
TAAAGAATTATTGGAATTAAAGTATAATAAATTTAAATAAAATACATTATAAATTTTAGTATTTAATATATCGATTTTATAAAAAGTATAACTAATTTTCTATAAAATAAAGTAAAGCCCGATTTATTTATTATTTAATTTTCGGCAATTCTATTTTATATAAATATTTTTAGTAAATATTTATATTTTATTTTTAATTTAATAATTTAGAATTAATTTTCGATATTAATTTGCAAAATTTTTTATTTTAATTTAAACTAAGGAAATCTCCTTTTATAGCAAAATCTAAAGCTTTTTTATTTTTTAAATAAAAGTAATAATCGTTTCTTGATTATACTTTTTTTTAATTATACGAAAAACTTTAATTTCCGATTTAAAATCGAAATTTATTCGAGAGTAATAGCTTTTATTAGCGAAGAATAGACTTATTTAAATAATATTCGAAACGTGATCGTTAATAACGAATTCGGCTATAAAGAGCTATAGAACCTAATCGTTCTATTAGTAATTAACGTACGTTTTAAAGTAGCGTTTTATTTCGCTATTAGTAATTTCAATTTATCTATTCGATTATAAATGGAAAGTAATAGAAAATCGAATCGTAATTTTAAATATCCAATATAAATATTTTTATACTTTCGCTATAAATTATATTTTTCGATCGAAGATAATAGAATCGAATAGTTCGTAATATTTCTATATATATTTTATAAATAAATAAATTATTTTTTTAATAAAGGTTTCGTTCTTTCTCGAGAAATAAAGAATAAAATAGCGTTTTTTGGATAATCGGTATACGATTATAAGAATAGCGTTATAGCCTTTACAAAATGGAAGTCCCGTGACGAAATTTATTAAAATATTTTACCAAAATTATAAAAGTATTAGCAAAGAATTAAAGAGTCTATTATAAATATTCTTTAAAGCTTTATTATATCGGTAATCGTAATAATTTTATATAAATTAAATAATTATTTTATTTATACGAAGCCAATAGTAATAGTATTTCAAGTAAGTTAAAGTTTTAATAATTCCGGAATGCTCGATTAAAGATTAGTTATAAATTCTTTTAATTAAATTAATTCGAAAGTTATTTAGTACTCAAGCTTTGCTTTTAAATCGAAGGAATTTATAATCGTCGATATTATAATATAGTAAAGAAACGTCGAGGCTAATTCGTTTCTTTTTTTCTAATTTTTTTAAAGTATTTAAATAAAACTTATTTATTTTTTACGTTTAACGAATTTCTTTTATTACGTCTAGCTTAATATTAAGTAATTAATACGTTAATATAATTTTTAAAACGATTTCCAAAGCGAGATTTTTTTATACGGCAAAGGAAAGTTAATGTAATAGAAATAAAACTTAATTTATATATTTTTAATATTTATTCGTATTATTTTGAGGGAAATCGCTCGTTTTTTTTATTAAAGCATCGGTTTTGCCGTTTAGTTTACTAGAACGATATTAAATCTCAAAATAGAATTGCGATAAAAATTCAATTTATTTAATTTATCGACGAATAAATTTCTTGGTAATAGTAAAATATTTCAAGTTTTTATAATCGGTAAGGATTTAAATAAAAAGTTTAATTCCTTTTAATTTAGAGCATTACTTTTCTAAAAAACGTATAATAGCTAAAAGTTTTTTATTATAAATTTTATAATTATATTCGGCGGGAACTATTTTCTTAAAGAAATAGATTACTAAATAAAGTAGGCCGTCGAAGTTAGCGAATTAAGAAAGCATTTTAGAAAATACGTAATTAAAAACGTTAATTTCCAAATAATAAACTTTATCTTTATCGAAGTAAAATAATACTAATTTAGTACTAACGATATTTTTTATAAATTAGAAAATAGTTTAATATTTATTACTCTAAATAAATAACGTATTTTTCTTCTATAAAATAATTAAAGAAGCTAAGATTTGCAAGTAATTAATAATAAATTTGCGATAGAAATTACAAAATCCCATGAATAAAGCTATCTCGATAACGATATTCGGAATAGGCTAATTCTTAATAATTTATACTTTAGCAAAGTTTATCTTAATTCTAATAATATTGATTATAAATTCTAGGAATTTAGTACGAATAATATAAAACTCGCACTTCTTAATATCGGTCTATAGGCTAGCGTTAATCAAAAGCTATAGAATATATTGCACGTATTCTATATAATTTTATTCGTTTTTATTGTAAATAAGAATATTATTTAAGTAAGCAATAGCGAATTAGCTTAGGTAATCCCAAAAAGTCTCGTTAATATATTTTTAAAAAATAGTTAATTTATTGCAAAGTTTAAATAGTAGTACTTTTGATTTGAATTATTTATAACGAGTAGTAAAAGTAATTAAATTTTCGCTTTCCTCGTTTATACGCACACGATTAAAAACGTGCTATATATTTAATCGAGTAAATATTTTAGTACTATTTAACTAAGCCAAAGTCTCGTTTATAAAAAGCAAAAAGTATTTTTTTTTTTAATAATTATATTGAAGCGACGATAATTTATATAAAATTATAATCCTTTACTCGACTTTTTGATAAATAAGATTAGTGATAACTAAGAAGCTTTGCTAATTATAATAAATTTTTTAAACAAATTTTTATTAATATAGTTTTTAATTAATTCGAGTTTCTTTTGGAATATACGATAGTTTTTAATATAAGTAAAAATTTATTTATCGGTAAATTTAATATAATAATTATATTTATAATATAGAAGTAAAGTATTAGTTTTCTTTTTGAAGAAAGCTTTAATAAAATAATAATATTCTACAAAAATTATTAATTTAAAGTTAATTTTTTCTTTTTTTTTCTTTTTGACTTCTTCGTAAATTTCCTTTATAGAAATGGCAAAAGTATAATATAGGCTTTTTTTATAAATATTGCAGCTTTTATTAATTAGAGAAATCATGGAAGCGGCTCCAATTATACAAATAGTAGTCCTTTCGGTAGGCTTACTCGTACTAATAGATTTACGCAAAATCTTAATTATTTTGGGTATAGATTTGCTTTTTAAAGTAATTGCAAAAATAGGAATTATTAAAATCAAAGTAAATATAGTTCCCGAAATAACTAATGCTATTTCGAAATTATATCGAGTTTCGATATAAATATAATATTTATATTTAAATTTAATAAATTCGTTTATAAAATTAATTTTCACGTTATAGTAATGTATTTATTATTTGCTAATAATAATTTAATGAGTAAGATTCGTAATATAGAAATAAACGTTATTAATAATATAATTCTAGATTCATATATAGAAGTATATAATATAAATTATATATACTTTCCCGTCTTCGCTATAGTTTTCGATTTCCTTGGACTTAGCTAGCTCGACGAAATCGATACTTAATATTTCGCATACTTTTTATATAATCTCGAAATTAATATAATTTCCTTCGCAAACGTTTATATTTATTAAAGTTTATATAATAATTTTATCGTTTCTAATTATTATATAATCTAAAAAAAGAAGTAAATTTTCGTACGAGGCATTGGAGATTAAGCTAATATACGCAAGGAATAATTTTCTAATAACGACTTCTTTAAAAATTATTCGTTTTCCAAATCGATTCTATAATTAAAATAGTAATTTAATTATCGATCGTAGTTAAAGTCGTAATCGTTATCGACGTCGATATTAGCTTTAAACAAATATTCTATATTATTTACTTTCGAGAGCTTATTCTTTTTCTAGAAATAATCGGGTGACTTGTAACCAAGCTTTCTATAATTGTAATACTTTACTTTTATTTTAATAGTTAGCTTAAAGTAAAGCTTTAGCGTCGCGATTTCGGCAGGAATAGGGGTAGCAAACCTGGCAGGCGTAGGAGCTAAAAACTGGGGAGGTCGAGGAATTATAAGGAAAGGGAAAGTTCGAGATCATCGAATTATTAATTTCTTTTTTCGTTTATATCTCTATTTTTATCTTTCCTTTTACTAATTAATAGTTTAAATATTATCGTAGTAAATAATATATTTCTTAGCTAATTCGTTTATAATTTAGTAATTAATTATTATAACTAAAGTAATTTATAATTTAATACTAAACTTTCTACGAAATTCATGTAATTTAATATTTTTAATTATAAAATATTCTATTATAATATATTCCCATTCGGCGTAAAAGCTTTAAAAATCGCTTTTATAATATAATTTATTAAATTTATTCTATAAATTCTTAATTCTATTCGAATTATCGTAATATTTATTTATATTTATGAAAATCTTTTCTATACTAGCGTAGGCAATGGGAGAGTCGACTTGGAATCTAGTCTATAATTACTTAGCGACTAAATTAATTACTTTACTTCTAATATATATTATTTTAATCTTTTTAATAAAGAAATAATTAATATTAATATCGAGTTTAATTATTATAATAATTTTCTAATCGTCGTATTTAGCTTTGTTTAATTTAGTAAAAAAATCAAAGTATAATAAACGTTCGGATTTTGGGGGTCTGGATTCGTAAAGGACAAAATCGGAATATAAAATAGATCGATTCTTAAAATATCGAATAATTACGTCTTTGTTTTGTAAAACGATATTAGCGAACTTAAAAAGTTTCCGAGCTTCGTCGAATAATTTCTCCAATTATTAGTAGTCGTTAAAAATCTTACATACGAAGTCTAGAGCTTCTTACTATAACTATTCATTTCCATTTACTAATATAGCCCAAGTTGCGGCCTTTTATATATTCCTAGCAATAGAGTGCATATCCTCGTCGTCGATATTATGGAAATCGGAATATTTAGAACGTTTTATATTTTAAAGGGAAATTTAATCGATTACATTATTTATATAAAAAAATAATATAAAATTATTTCTAATAAAGAGATTTACGCTATTATTTCTCGCTATTTTATCGATATATTTATAATATAAAAAAAAAGTCTATTACTAAACGATATAAATAAATCTTTAACGTGTAAAAACTAGTAATTTATAAATCGAAACTATATAAAAAATAAAATTATATAAAAAATCTTAGATTTATATATTTAAATAAATAATATAAAGAAGTTTCACGTAAAGGAAATAGATTCTCGCGAAGGGGAAAATATAAAGAACGTTATTATTCCACGTAAAGAAATTAGTATTAGATACTACAAATTTTCGTAGAGAAGTTTGTACTATTGCGAACGTTTTTCCAAAATTATAATTCTTCGAGTTTTAATATATACGCGAGATAATAGATTTATTAAAGTTTTCTATAAAAAATTAAGTAAGTATTAGTTTTAGTTATTATATAAAGAACGAGTAAAGTAAATTATATAATTATATTCAAAAATAATTAAAATAATTTCTAAAAAAGAATATAGAGAAAGTTTATCTAATATATAAATATAAAAGCTTTAAAGAAAGCTAGTATCGCTTTCTTTAAACTTGCAGAATAAAGTATGGAAAGCGCTAGTTCTAATTTAGTAATCCTAATTCTTTATATACTTTGGTAATCGATATTCGTTATAATTTTATTAATTTTTTTATTTAAATTTTTTATTTATTTTTATAAAATATTATTTTTCGACTTCGTTTTTTATTTATAAAATAAAATAAACTTTTTTTTTATTAATTTTTCTAATATTTTAGTTTTTCTTTTTTACGTTTATATTAAAAAATAAATATAATAATAATAAAAAATATTTTTTCGTTTTCGTATTCGATATATTTTATATTAGAATTTTCCTCGCTTTTTTTTTATTAAATATAAAAAATAATTTATAAAAAATAAATAAAAACGTTTTTTTTCGAATATTATTTTTAGCTTTTTTTATATTTATAATATTAATTAAATTAAAATTAAAATTTATAAAAAAGTTTTCGAAAAAAGAAAAAAATTTATTTCGTTTTTTAATATTACTTTTTTTTCTCGTGGTATTAATTATTAGTTTTCTAATTCGAATTCTTTATTTTTCATTTTTTTAATATACGAATTTATTTTAATTTAACGTATATTTTTATAATGCAAATTATTTTTTTAAAAAAAACGATTATAATAATATATTTATTTATAAAGTTTATAAAATTATAAAAAATTTTATTTTATAATTTATTATTTTTATATTTGATTTATATTTTTATAGTTTTAATAAATAATATTTCTAAAAAAAATCTTTTTCGCGTTATTAATAAGGAAAAAAAGAATTATATATTTAATTTTATTTTCGAGTTTAAGAATTAAATATATAGTTTTACGAAATTCGAATCGATCGCTAATTATAGTAAATAATTAGAAATCTTAAACGTTCGTAATTATACTTTCGAGTTTTTAAATTATATAAATAAGTAAAATATAATATTTAGTATTTATATTAAGCGTTTCTTCGGCGATAGCTTTTTTTCGAGATTTTATAAAATGGAAATATATTTTCGGAATTATTATAATATATTTTTTTCGAATTAGGAATTGGAAATCGATATTAATAAAATTATTTTTAATCGTTATTAATTTCGTATTTGGAATATTAGCAAATAGAATTAGTTTTGCAATTATATATTTTAGTTTTTATCGTAGTATTTTTTATATATTAGTTTTTATTATTATTTCTTTAATTATTGCAAATCCAACTTTAATTAGTAATAAATAATAATTATTATTTTTATATTATTAATTAATTATAACGATTTTAAAATTAGGAGTTTTTAAGATTTATACGATTAGTAATATACTTTTTTTCGTTTATAGAAATTTTGCTTTGGATTTCGAAAAAATTTTTAATTTAAATATTTTTTTTATAAAATTATCGTTAATTTTTTACTCGAGATTCGCTTTTAAAATTTCGTTTTTAAAAAAATAATTTATTACTATTTTTTCGTCGTTAAATTACTCGATAATTATTTCTTTTTGCAATTTAATTTAAAGAAATTATTTTTCGGCCTTCGTTTTATATTTAAAATTATTTTTTATTTAAAATATTTTTCTTATTTTTTTTACTATTATAATGTTTTTTAAAAAATTAATAAATAGATTTTTATAATAGTTTTTAATCGAATTATTAAAAAGAACTTTAGTATCGATATAGCTTTTTTTAAAATATAAGCTAAACTTCGGTTTTTTAATAATTTTTTATTTTTAATATATAAATAAAATATTTTTTTGCATTTCGGTAACTATAATAAAATTAGCGTTTAATTTACTAATTTCTTTAGCTTTTTTTTTAATTATTTTTTTCATCGATTCTTAGATTTTTTTAATATTATCGATATATTTACTAAAATTATAATTATATTTTTCTTTTTAAATTTAGAATTTAATTTAATTATATTAGCGTTTATTATTTCGAAATATAAAGAAACGAGATTCTTAATTAGGATTTTATTTTTTATAGTATTATTAATTATTTTATTTATAAATATAATTATAATTAATTAAATCGTTTATTAAAAAGCATTATTTAATAAAGATATAATTATATTTAAAATTAATATTTTTCGCTAAAGTTCGATTAAAGTATTTATAATAGTATCGTTTAAAGTAAATAGCGTTTGCATTAAAGTTAATTATTTTATTTAAATTACTTTATATTATCGATAATTTATTAAATATTTAAGTTATTTTATTTGGAGAAGCGTAAATTTTGCTATATTCTCCATGGAACGCTTTATTATATTATTCGCTTTCGCTTTCGCGACCTTGGCTTTCGCTATATTTTCCACGTTCGTATTCCTCGTATTAGATAAAAAGCATCGACGATTATTAAGCTTAATTTAGTAAAGCTATAACGCTATTTAACTTTAAGATTAGTTTCGTTATATTAGTTTTTAAAGCCGTTTTTAAATTCTTAAAAGTAATAAAGGAAAAGGAAAGTTTCTTTAGCTTTTGCGTAAATAAATTAATTTTTAAAAAAATTTTCGAAGTAATGGATTAGCGAGTTTTTTAAGTAATATCGAAAACTAATAATTATCTCGTTTTTATAAAAGCGGGTTTTGTAATAATTTTGTTTATTTGTAATTATTAAAATTAAAGTTTTTTTTTTTTTTATTTAAATAAATTAAACGAAATCGGTAAAAAGTAATAGTTAGCGAAATTAAAAGCGATTCGCTATATAATAATATTTAAATATTTTTGCTTAATCTTTATATACTTCGGATTATTTATTTTATTATATTTGCGTTTTTTTTTTATATTAGTATACGTTAATCGTAATTTTGTATATTATTTTATAATTATAAATAAATATATTCTCGAGATTAAAACGTTTATTATTAAAGATTTTATTATAAATAGAAATAAGCAAATTTTTTATGAATTATTATATTATAAAAAAAGATTTCTTTGATTTAAATTAAAATAAAAGAATTTGCAAATTAATGCCGAAAGCCGACTTTAAATTATTAAATCGAAAATAAAATATAAATATTTATAAAAAATATTCGTACGAAACGAAATTGCCGAAAGCTCGATAATAAGCAAATCGAGCTTTATTTTATTTTACGAAAGATTAGTTATATTTTTTATAAAATCGATATATTAAATACTAGAATTTATAATATATTTCACTCGAGTTTACTACATCTCGATTTTAATAATTCTTTACTTAAACAAATCCCCGATTTTATAAAATCGGAAATTATCGATAACGAGAAAAAGTACGAAATTACTAAAATATTAAACGTTTACTTTTACTACGGCAAATTGCAATATTAAGCTAAATAGAAAGGCTAGCTTTTAAATAATACGTAATACGGCACGAAAGTTTTCAAGAATGCAAAAAACTTATTGCAAGGATTCTACTTAGTTTATCCTTAATTTCCTAGCTTTAAAAACGAACGAAAATGGAAACGGAAAATAAAGAAATTTAAGAAATTATTAAAATAAGTTTTAGTTATTATTAAAAAGGATTTTGATTTAGAAAAGCATTATTTTTACTATATTATTTTTATTATTTTTTAATGCTTTAAAATTTAGACCAATTTTCGGATTTCCCGAAAATTAATTTTATATTTTAGATCGTAACTTTTTTAGATCGTAATTTAGATTAAATAATTTAGGATTTCAAAAAAAGGAATACTATAACGAATATCGATTACTAAAATATATAAAAAATTAGGATTGCTAAATTAGAATTAGCGCTTTCCATACTTTGTTTTGCAAACTTAAAGAAAACGATATTAGCTTTTTTTAAAACTTTTATATTTATATATTAAATAAATTTTTTCTATATTTTCTTTTAAAAATTATTTTAATTATTTTTAAATATAATTATATAATTTGCTTTACTCGTTCTTTATATCTAATTTAATAATTCTAATTCTTTATATATTTTAATAATCGATATTCGTTATAATATTTCCTTTTTTAAAATTTTAAATTATTTAATTTAAATTACGATTTAAAAAAATTACGATTTGAAAAAATTATAATTTGAAAAAATTATAATTTGAAATATAAAGCTAATTTTCGGGAATCTCGAAAATTAATCTAAATATTAAAATATTAAAAAATAATAAAAATAATATAGTAAAAATAATATTTTTTTAATTAAAATCCATTTTAACGATAATTAAAATTTATTTTAATAATTTTTTAAAATTTTTTATTTTTTATTTTTATTTTCATTCGTTTTTAAAATTAAAAAATTATAAATAAATTAAATAAAATTTTTATAATAAATTCTTTACATTTTCGAAAACTTTCGTATTATATTATATAAGTTTCCCCCCCAGGTAGTTGCCATCCCCTTGTAGTTGGCACCTCGCTTAGCACACTACCCTTCCACTTCCAACTACTATAACTCTTTCAATCTTTTATTATTATATAAGATAGTGTAGAAGACAGTTTTTCAGTCTCATYAGAGTCTTGCCCTTYATTTTGACGATCCCCAGCCATTATTTGTGCTTGCCTAATAGCCTCAATCCTTATAAACTTGGAATTTGGACTCGTCCTAACCTTCCGGCACTTCCTAGGCTCTAATTGCATAACTTTATGTTCTAGCTGCTGAATCCGTAGCTTATGCTATACTATTACAAAATCCTTTTAATTCTAGGCTTTAAACACTTTCCTAAAAAGTACCCTAGCAGTTAGCATTAAGGCCTTTTCTAATTAGGGAATTTGACAAACTTGATCCCTTATATCCTTAGGTTTTTGAGGAGTTAAACCCTTAAAATGTGATTGATTTGCGTTCTATTTAAGTAAAGGATCCTTAGCTTTGCGTTTTAGAGCACTCTCTAACCYATTATTACTATTTTCAAGTAATAATCGATTGAGTAATGGTTTTGCAATGCTAATAGACTATAAACCTGATGCTTTCCACCCAGATTTAATGTTCTAAGCTATTAAACTATCAATTCGTGCTTTGTAATAGCACTATAAGAAGTTTCGCTTTCCTATTAGTGTAGAATCGATTAGTATAGTCAAGAATCCAAGGTGCTTCCGGTAGGCTGTTTTAAATAATGAAAAAACAGCCAAATCCAAAGGTTAGAGTATATATAAAGTATAAGGAGGTAGAAATAAGAGCTGGATATTATTTGAAAAGCACTCCCATATGAATTCTATTATTTCATGACTCCCATAGCCGTTTAAAACAAGTAGTCGGACCTTAGAAAAGTCACGTGGTGCCGTTTAGGGGATAAAGACCTTTTGCAACCATTTTAAAGCAGTATCGTTTATAGTCCAACTATTTTTAGTTACAATAAACTCTCAACTTTTAAACTCCTTTAAAGTAGTAGTAAACTATTGCTATTATATTAATTTTCTTTTAAATATAATTAAAGAATTAAAGGCCCTCTCCGTTATAGAAATGCATTTAATAAATAAAGTCCAAGCTTTTGAACCAAATTGTTTTTTTTAAATAAAGCGTTTATAAATACTCCCTACCACTAAACCATTATCCCTTATGCCTTCCATAATCCCAGCTTCGTCCATATTCCACCGATTTTCGGGTTTAATAGCTTTAATCCTTGGAATAGCTAGTTTTGGAAACCACTTTTTAATAACTTTAATAATAGCTTCATTAATACGTGCAAAATCAATACGAAGTTGCTTTTTAGTCTTAAGAATAAGGTTTCGTCGTAAAAAGCCGTTTATCCATCGTTTTCCAAGAGATTTGGCCTCTTCCTTAGTCTTTAAAATCCTCTCTGCAAAAGCTCTAATTTAAGAATAGGTAGGTCCATAGCCTAAGCTTTCCTAGGCTAAAACCCAGTTTGTAAAACGTTGCTCTTAAACCGGGGAAAGCTTTTGCTGAGGTGCATAAGCTTCCTGTTTTGAAATGCCGCCATTTATCCTGTACTAAAGGGTGCCTCGTGGTACACTATACTTTGACGATGCTCTGTTTTAAGACGCGCTATTTGCAATTGAATTTAGCGCTCTTTGGATGTCGGCTTCAGTGTATGCAGGCTTCATTATGGATTCTGGGTGCATGCAAAGTTTGAAGAAGATATTTTATTA
>QYAJ01000205.1:0-70888 GCA_003988865.1 Phialocephala sp. D728 | reverse complement strand
CCTGCTTGGACCTTCCTTCTTCTTCTCTTCTCTTCATAGAGTTCTTCTTGTATTTATACAGTAGTTCGCAATTGAGCATATTCGATCTAGCCTGTCACAGATGCTGCTAGATAGCTAGATTGCTTGAGGCAGCAGCAGGGGAAGCTGTAGCTGGGACAAGTAATGCAGGGAGTGCCAAAGTAACAGTTGTGGCAAGTGCGTTCGGGTCTTCGGTACCCTTCTCTAAAGTCGTCGTTAGTTCCTCTATTTTGTATATACTAGGGGTGGCTGTGTGTTTATAGGAAGGAAAGATATTCATGGGAGCAACTAGGCCCGTGTAGTTAATGTTTTGGACATTGGATAGCAAGCAGATTGCTAAGGTGTGAGCTGCCAAGTACTAAACATGCCTTTGCAAGGCACTGGAACATCCGCCATAAATGCTCCTCGGGTACAACAGCGTTATCAGATGGAAAATGAAGACTAGATTGATGATAAAAGGAGGTTCTGGTAGTCTATATATACACTCTAGGGGTACCCCTGAACTAGGCTGAAATGGGCCATCTAAGACCATTTCACGTGATCCATCCATCTGACAAGCGTCTGGTATCTCCTCAAGCTTTTTAATAAAGCCTTGAAGATCTCGACCAGGGAGGTACTCCATAAAAATTTTAGCAACTTCCAAATCCAGAGTATATTTTTCTTGGGCGTTATAAGATAATTGGATTAGCTACGCCTGTTCCTGTCCCTCCTCCACGGTAATATGGCTTGTAAAGTTTCATCACATGCGCTGTGCCAGTAGACGCAGCTAGTTGCAATAATTTGGACTCGCCGCGCAAAGTAATTGCGTCTTGTCCAAGGGTTTGTTTGACAGCGATTTGGCGTTGCATACCTGCCCGTTCATTGGTGCCGATATAATCCCTTAACATGCAAATACCGTAAGTGCCCTTTCTAAGAACTTTTCCAGGTCGCCACTGGTCGGGAGGAAGCTGGGCCCAAAACTTGCGGCTACTTGCTACGCTCGAGCTATTCAAACTATCGTCGCTCGCCGATTCCTTTGGATACAACATTTTCATTGACTTCATACGTTGGTTTGGTAGTCAAAGATGCAGCATTAGGCAGATTAGAGTCATCTGAACGAGCGCGCTTCGCCATGACCGTGCTTGTATCAAAGAAGTAGAAGTTTTCTGCAACGAGGACAATATTTCCCGAGAGCTTTATAAGGTATCTTTGATATAATATATGAAGGACAAAGGTAATTATATTCGCTGGAATAGTTGCAATCCGAATTTGAGCCCTTCGGGTAGAACAAAGGACTTTTGGAAAATAATTTATCAAATTGAAATAATAAGAAAGGAAATACCCGAGCTTGGTTGAATTCAGATAAGTGAATCCGGCAAATCGAGATTCTCTTTGTCGCAGAAGCAAAATTCAAATGCAGTCACTCCGCAACACTATATGTGAATGGCGGAGTTTCGATTCGGGTGATGATCCTGCATGCTAGGGCTCAAATAGGCCGGAAACACACTGGAACTCAGTGAGAAGCGATAGGCTGCGAGGCGTTCACAATATCTACCAAACGACCGGTCGCAATGCACAGCAAGGGGAGTACCTAGTATCAAATTCTTGATAGAAAAGGGCGACCGAGATCTAAGATCCGAGATCCGAGATCCGAGATCCAAGCTTTGACTCAGCATGGGCTAGGCTAAATGCAGGCTAGCGTGACACGCCTTCACGTTCCGGTCCGTCTCATAATGCCTCTCTTATCTTATCACCAAACTCCCCCATTCGCCCTACTTTCGACGGACAACCACAGCGCATCTTTCGCATTCAAACACGTTCAAGATGATTCGGCTTTTCGTTGCGTTGCTTTTTCTTACTATTAGTACTTCAGCTTCCTTTTTGTCCCAGATCCCAATAGCACTTGGAGCGGGCGAACCATCCTTTGAGTCATCCTCTACCCCGTTTAGAGGCCCTTCAGTCAGGGTTCTCACCCACGAATCTCATCCAGAACATAGTCTCTTAATCACCGCTCATAGCACCATTGAATCTTCGGTGAAAGGAGATGGTCCCAGGTTGGCTGATGTATGCCCAGGAGCAACCTCGGGCTATACAGGTACACCCACCTTCTTGGAGCATTACTCCCTTTGCTGTGTTCTTTCTTGCGATCTTGCTACTAGAATTTGCACCTCTACCCCTTTCATTGCATGAACAAGTGACACTAACTTCAAGTTCGTGGGATACAGGATATCTCGTATCAGGCCACAAGCACTTTTACTTTGCCTACTTCGAGTCGCGCTCAAACCCAGCTTCGGATCCTCTAGTTCTATGGCTTAATGGAGGGCCTGGTTGTTCAAGTATGGTGGGTCTATTTATGGAACTGGGCCCGTGTATTGTGAATGAAGGAGGAGACTCGGCCAGAGAGAACACCAACAGTTGGATAAACGCAGCCAGTGTATTTTTTCTAGATCAGCCAATCGGGGTTGGATTTTCCTACTCTACGAACCGCTCTGCTCCTGGTGGTGAAGGAGGTACCTATGCAGCAAGTGAAGACATCTATGCATTCATGTAAGACGCCCACCTCTTCTTTATTGTTAGTAGAGATTGCAGCCGAGAGTTATTTTCACGCACATGCATGTCCTAGCGTTCTTGGAAGATCTGACTCTCCCCCTAAAATATACGAAAAGCATGCTAATACGAGATTTTGGGGTTTAGGAAACTATGGTACAAAGCATTTCCCGAGTCAAAGTCGCTGCCTTTCTCAATTGCTGGGGAAAGTTACGGAGGGCACTACATCCCAGTATTTGCGGAACACATCAATGAAATGAACAAGATCTCTATGCTCGATGAGCAGATCCCACTCGAGTCCGTTCTCATTGGAAATGGTATCTTCAGTGACGCAAAGCAAGGAAGCTCTTCTTACGATATTTCGTGCACCAACGTCACAGGAATCGGTCCTCTTCTCAACGAAACTGTCTGCAGTCGAATGTCTGAATCGGTTGGAAGATGCGAGTACTTACTGTCAGCTTGCCACGCCTACCCAGACCCTCTCATTTGCCGGGTTTCAGCCGAATATTGCGGCGAGGAGCTCGAGATGCCGTACATCAGGTCCGGACGAAACTTTTACGACATCAGTAAACCTTGCGACGGGTATTTGTGCTACCCTATCATGAATTCAATCACCAAATTCTTGCGCACCGACAAAGTCCGCTATGCACTCGGGGTCGATGAGGGAGCTCCAAAATTCCAGGGGTGTAGCAATAAGGTTGGCGAGGAATTCAGCAAAGTCAATGACTACATCATCGACACCCGATCTTATGTTGCTGCTCTGCTTGATTCGGGAATTCGGGTTCTCATCTATGTCGGCACTTATGACTGGATCTGTAACTTCGTGGGCAATGAAAGAGTCTTCGGGTCGCTAGAGTGGAACGGCATGCCTGACTTCCGTTATCAACAGGAAAACAACAAACAAGTCTGGAGCGGTGGTTTGTGGTGGGAGAGCGGCCTGTTGAGATATGTTAGAGTGAATGGGGCCGGACATATGGTACCCTGGGATAAGCCAGTGGAAGCATTACATTTATTCAAGGCTTGGTTGGAGAAGAAAGGTCTATAATAAATACTGACTTTCATAGTCAGTGCCAAATTCCATTTAACGATAGATATACGGAACCTGTGGGGAAGACTGAGCTATGTGAGCGAGAAATTGGTTTTCCTCAAATCCACAATCTCGCCATCACCAAGTGCAATTACTGTAAAGATGGCAGGAGAAAGTACTCCTTTTCTATTCTTCCATTACAATAAAGTTTGAGCTTAATCACCCACTCGATGTGGTATATTTCCCCCAGATCGCCGGGCTCGCAACATCAGCCCGAAACAAGCAATACGCTATCACGTCGCTCGAGGAAGCATATGCCTACCTCATAACCTGTCCTAAGAGCACGCGTCCAGAGAATTTGCCCAAATGATGTAAGTGTAAGAATTTGTTTGTCATTCACCAATCTCGGGCTCACTGTTTATTGCATAGTATCGAATATAAGGTCACACGAGAGGGAATGAGTATTTTTTCACTGCAGATATTATTTTTAAAATTAGGTATTAATTTGATTCCATAATTTTCAAATCCAGGCATCACAGCATCTCAGTCAATCAACAAAAGTGCTTTTCAAACCAGGCGTACGAGCAAGAAATAGAAACGCGAAGCACCATTTATCCCTTTCTTAAATTCCCGCTTTCTTCGGCATTGGCAAGGGAGACGCTCTCTGCTGTCCGATCGTCGGCTTATAATCCACCTCCTCAAACAGCCATATCGAACCATCCTTAAATACCCAAGATATTGGCTCTTTATAACTGCTGTGGGGAATCACACCCCTGGCGTATGCTTCGGAACGGAGTACCATACTGTGGGACGGCCCGGGGGTCCTTTCACCCACACGACGACGTAGCGCTTGGAATCGTTCCTCGAGCTCACAAACTCTTGGAATTCTAGGCATATGGCTGTTTCGGTATCAGAGAGGTTGAGGTTGATTTCATTGATTTTATCTATGGCTGCGCGAGCGTTTTAGATAAATTCGGCTTGTGACAAGTCTATTAGTCTTGTTTACCAGGACATTGCTTGAGCTGGTTTTTTGTAGAGCGTTTGAAGAGAAATAGTTGTCTTGCAACGATGCGTGTTTGGTCGAGTTGTAAATAATGATGTGCTGCGAAACTGCGTGTAGGTATGAATGAAGTAATTGTGTAATTGATATTCTTTCTTTGACTAATATTCTCGAAAAGATGGTATTGGGAGTTGAGCTTATCGATGATGTTCAACAGCTTGCGGTGGGAAGGAGTGTTCTTTGGATAATGTAGAAGTTTATTTTCAGTGACAAGAAGTTGCCTTTTTATAGCTGGGACTCGAGTTGTGATTCATTGTGTTGTGCCTATTAGTTGTATCCTCCTTCCAAAGAGTATTGTTATTCACAATGCATTGCCATGACTGGTGAATCACACTACCCTTCTCGAAACTATGAAATAATGACTTGCAGAACATGGTTGATCTCGTTCTCCAAAGCTTCCCAATAGGACATTTCTTCCAAGCAAAACCGATATTACTGCAAGAGATATGACAGGAAAAGGAATTCCAACCTCAAAAATGAATTGTATGTCCTCTAGAATATCGGAATGTGCAAGATATGCAGGTCGGAAACGAAGTGGAAAAGCGGACGATTATGTATATCTTCTTCTTTAACTTCATTTTGGCACGTGATACGAACATAAATCAAACTGCGAAGAAACAGAAGGTGCTTGTACTTAATCAATTTCGATCATTGCATATCGATTTCATTATCTTAAGCTTGAAGCGGATATACCAGCAATAGAACACGTCGATTTTCTTATGTGTGCCGATCCCAAGAAGTTGATTACATATAAAATTAGTAAAGCATCGAGAATTTTGGTGCATGCCTGGCGAGTTTTGTATGCGTCAGGCATCAAATAAATAAAAACACCGGACAAATTAAATGAACCGACTTCCGAAGGAAGTTTCGAGTGGAGGAGTGGAGGGTCTGGCGATTAGTCACGTGCGAAATGGTTGGGTTTCATCCTAAAAGGGTTATGAGCACAGACCACTCAGCCAGTTTAAAATCCAGATTAGGAAACGACACGGAATTCCGCTGTCCATCAGGTCTTGCCTCTAACGCTATATGAGAAGCGACACGGAAGTCCGCTGTCATTCCCCCTTGTATGATATGGGGCTCCAGGACGCATAGGGACAACGCAATGAGTGCCGACGTTAGGCAGAACGCCGCGTATGATTATGGCTGCGAAAAGAGACCGGATGGATTCTCGGTCAAGAGTATATATATGGATTCGTAGCTGTTCCATTCCGTATATTACACACGCCTGACATCCTTCAGCTGCAGTTTCTACACTGTGATATTTTGGCATTGTGCTTCAATAACTCGTGCTAATATTCCCACTCACACATTCTAAGAAATGCCTTACTTCCAACCCAAACTCGTTCTTCCTTCTTCCCTCCCCTTCTACGGCAAAACCATCCTGATCACTGGTGCTTCTGCCGGCCTCGGCCTCGCCGCCACCCGACTCCTCCTCATTCATGGTGCCAGAGAAATAATCGCAGGAGTCCGAAACGTCTCAAAAGCAGAAGCAGTCAAATCGAAGATCCTCTCTGACCCAGAAGTGAAAAAAGCAAATCCGCACGCGAGTATCACCGTCCTGCGTGTTAATCTTGAGGACTACGAGAGTGTCCTTGGATTCGCCAAGGAGGTACGGCAGCGGTATGATGGGAAGTTGGACATGGCACTCCTGAATGCGGGGACGGGAAGTTTGAAATGGGAGATTGCTGCAAAATCGGGCCATGAGAAGACCATACAGGTCAACCTCCTCTCGCCTGCTTTGCTGGCCTTGGAGCTGCTGCCAGTTTTGGAGAAGACGGCGACGATAACGGGTATGCCATCACGGATTACCTGGGTGGGCAGCTTTGTGCAGTTCGATCACAGCCTTGAGAAGAAGCCTATACAGGATGACGACAAAGTACTGAGGCATTTCGATAATGAGAAGAACTTTGTATCCATGGGTCGGTACTCAGACTCGAAGCTTCTGGGGACAATGTTCATTGAGCAATTGGCGAGGTATGTGGATCCAGCAAAGGTTATTATCAACGATGTATCGCCGGGCATGGTCAAGACTGGTTTCGGAGAGTATCCTATTTGGCTCAGGGGGATGTTCGCTGTGTTCTTCGGGCTGAAGGCCAGGTCCACAGATGAAGGCGCGAAAACATATCTTCATGCATTGGGAGTTGCAGGAAAGGAGTCGCATGGACAGTATTTAAGTGATAATCAGATAACCGAGTGAGTTGTCTCTTGAAGTGTGCTGGAAATGGAAGAAGTATACTGACCACTTGCATAGGCGTGCCCCGATCACGGGCACCCCTGTAGGCAAGGAGATTCGAGAAAAGCTCTGGGATGATGTTTGGAAGGAGTTTCTGAAGGTTGACGGGAAGCTAGAACCTCTGAAACGCCGGGTTTTGTGATTGGCTAGATGTGCTAAAGCTACTCCCATGTCTTTTCCGAGTTCCATAACCTCCTTGTCGTGGCATACTTTTGTTTATTTTCTCGATAGATAATTTGAATCATACAGCTTCGGGGTTTGAATCACACCATGGTGCTACACAATGCAACAAGCATGCCAAACTCATCCATCTTCTTCTGCCATTTGTCAATTCTGTCTGCCATTCTAGATTCGTCTCTCTGGATATCGAGGTGCTCGTAGCCACAGTGCTGCTTGTTAAATCTCAGCAAATCGCCATACTTCAATCTCGCCTCGCTAGCGCGGACAGGAATGACATTATCTGAGCCTTGTTCTATCAGATCGAATTCTGTACGCCATGATTGCTCATTTTTCGCCTCCCAAAGTATTTTGGCAGCTGGAAGGTCCACGTCTTCAAATTGATAATCACCCTCACGATCACAAGGAAGGCCAAAATCGACGTCAAAGTGGAGTGCGAGAATAAAGTAGAGCGTCGCCGTTCGTAACTTGGATTCGGCAAAGATCCAATCTTCCCATGTCGGTCTGTCTCTGTTTTGTTCATTTGCAGCCATGAAACTGGGGTGGATTTGATTCAGTTCTCCAAAGGTCGATCCTAAGGTATATAATAGGGTAATTGGAACATTAGGATGGTGAGTCAGAACACTCTCGCCTTCTGCAGCTAGCATGAGAAGGTACATCGTTATAGCTTGCGCTGATGAGAGATGTAACCATTTGTCGAATGAACCGCGTTGGTCGTAGATTCTCTCCTGCTCGGAAGCGATGGCATTCCAGACAGAGAGATCACCATGAGCTTTGCGCGTAGCGAATTTACGAGTGATGTCCTGGCAGATGATAATTGGATCCTCCGGACTCATAGTTTTTGCTGACCGCCGAAATGTTAAATGATGAATAAATGGTGGACAGGAGTCCTCGTTCATTCTTCTCTCAGGGAACGAACATATAAGTTGAGATACCAGCTTACTGACGAGCTCTATTTTAGCTGGTGGTCGCTCCTTAGGCCGTAGTAGATGTGAAGAAAAAGGGCAGGGCATTTCCATAGGCCCCAATGTGAGCGGCATATCCGACTTTCTCAAGGCAACCTTTGTTGCTGACCCACACTCTGCGGAGTTAAATTTGCTCGACTCTGAAGACAAAATGCTGAAAGTTCCCGGCACTACACTTAACGGAGATGCTTTAAATGTGATAAATATGCCGGTATTTAAGGAAGTGCTTTGTGAAGCCTCTTGACGAGCGGTTGGTACGGCCGTCGGAGCATCAGGGAGCTGCTGCTCAGGGCTTGATCGAGTTGGTGAGAGAACAGGCTGTCCTTCTCTAGAGGACAGAGACTCGCTCAAGTACATGCAGCTCCTCCCCTTCCGCTGGCACGGCCCACATGCTGGAGTGCACGAATCGCACCGAGATTTTGCACGGATGCAGGCAATGCAGGACCTTCGCCGCGGCGGCGGCGGGCACGCAAGCCTCTTGCGACAATACCGCTCATGTCTCTTGATAGCAGCTTCTGAAATGGTCTCTGTTAGTACAATTTCCTTGGCGATAGCGGTGAAGGGGCAAGCTAACTTACCGTTCTGGATGAATTTCCCACAGACGCGACACGTGGACCCGTGTGTAGCTGTAAGACTTTGCGAGCTGTGCGTTAAGGGCATAACGCAGCCTTTGAAAGTGTCCTAATCACTGTCCCGAGTATTGCATGTATACGAATAGTTGCAATTCTGAAAGAGACATTTAAATCGACAGATGTTGAACGAGTAGGTTTGCGACCAATCGAGTGCTGCTACGCTCAACTAAGCGCGTTTGGTCCTAATCGCGAACCGTAGTTATTACTAACCCTATGTGAACTTGACCTCATAATAACCTAGGGGAAGACTCATCCTACATACGGCAAGTTCGTAAGCACTAAGAGTGAATACGGCGAAGGCCGATTGACGTGTCTAATTCGCTCTGTTCTCTTTGCCGACTCGTCGTGAACGATTGTAGGAGAAAATTAATACCTGCATCACAGAACATTATCATACCCCTGGGCGTTCTGACTTCGCTCTGGGATGGAGACAAGCAGACACAGCGAGTTCCAGTCGTCTTGTATCCCAGTATTACCCGAGGCACCACCTTCTTCGCTCCGCTCGCAAAAGATGTAGTTAATGCCGGCGGAGGCACCTCGCAATACGTTGTCCGAGATACACAGAGTATAAAGACAAATGCGCACTGATTGAATAATGATTCAGAAAATGCGAATCCACGCACAGAGGGACGTGCCAACTCAAGTATCCAGCATCCTTAGGTACTACAAAACGTAGAGATCTCATCTTAGTTAATGTACAGGGTAGCTGCTCGGTCAGAAACCATCCCGTAAGATGACAGCGACCAGAAGCACGACATACTCGCTAATATGCATGATATATATGGCTTGGCAGTCTTTGTCATCATCGCGCTGAGCGGCGAGAACGCAAATAGCGGGCTATTTCAAATAGCAGATGGAGCTTTCCAGGTCTCAGAACGTGTGTCGTCTGGGCTTGATACTTGCCTCTTTCACCGTATACAACAACACAACCGTTTTTCCAGAGCTTTATTACCCTCAAAAGTTCAAGCATATGCATCGAGGCTGGACGTAAGACTATTTTCTCTCTCACTGCTGGGCTAGTGGCATCACTGTTCCTAGGTTAACTATCAGTAGAGGGATCTCATCTCAAATCAAGTATGCCAGACCCCCGCCAATTGTTAGTTTTAAGTATCAAGAGCACGTACTTGTGCGGCGCCAAGTTATTTTCATAGATAGCATTACCTTCTTTGTCTGTTTCTAAGCGTCCTGGCGTGAAGACCTCGTAATAGACAATGGGCGGGTTTACGATCTGGAAGACTTCACTCTTTCCAGTACTTTCAATAGAATGCCAAAGCTACTATCCTTCAACTATGCGGATAAGTTGGGGGGTAAAAGCTATTTTAGCTTTGCCAGCCACCTTGAACAGTATCTCCAGCGGGAGCTATCGTACTCATGCAACGCTTTGAACGCTTTCGCGAGCGTGTCGAACCTGTTATCCAAAGTACTATCAACGCCTATGATATAGAGTTTACCTGTAGCTCGACTTTGGGAGGCGTCTATTCCATCAATGACACGAAATCAGGAATTCCCCAGCTAGTCATATGCAAGATAGCAAGGTTGTAGTGCAGGTGGATGTCCTGGTCCTATCGCTTCCGCCTTTCTTGTGCATCATGCGTAAATCGAGTAGTTTATTTACTGTGCGGATACCCACCAGCTGATATCTCTTCGATATGTTTTAAGTAGGAGGCATGATGCGGTAACTCTGCCTACTACCATGCCTTATGCTTACCATGATTACTCTCAACGCATGAACTATTATCAATGGAATTACGGGACCGTAAGGGTTAGAGTGCCAATTAGAAAAATACAGCCGCCCTAACGATACTAAGTCTAGAAAACGTACAGCAATCCAAGGGCTTTTACCCCAAATCCGAGCACCATTAAAGACATCGCCTGCTACAACCGAGCACCTTCCTTCTTGGCCCGAAATCCTCAGAATTTACACATTTAGTGTTGTCTGCAATATTATATTGTGTGTAACAGCAGAGTTACCCTATTGCAGAGATTATAAGCACTTTCTTGTTAAAGATGAATCTGGCTCAGCCGTAGGACAACTTGAATCTCCGTATCATTTGGAAGGAGAGTACCTTCGAGCTAACCCCGAACTGCTCGGGCAGCACAAATTCATCCTACTTTGCGAACATCCTAGACCAAATCTCGGTCATCAAGATACCTTCGAGTGCCGACAATGCTTTGTGCAAAAATATCAAGATAGCCCGCATCAGATTGTAGCGCCAGCGGATATATCTACAAAGAGTCAGTCGCCAACAGCTTTCCTCTAGGCCCGCTGTGGGAAGAATTTGCTCTAGGCTAGTAAGAATGGCTTTTCATCTTGACGGAGGTGGCTACCTCCCACCAAAACTCTACATCTTGAGGATATCTTAGACAATATTGTGGTTTTTTAGAAGTTGCCGGAGCAGCGACTGGCTCTGTAGGCGCATCTGGGGGTTCTGGAGGTGATAGATGGATTCTTGAAAGCAGCAATCAAGAAATGGAGGGGAGTTAGGGAAGTTACGCACCTCGAGTATGTGCAGCGTTATAAAGTAAAATAAAGCCAGTTTCTGTCACATACGACCATAGACTGAGGAAAATTGGGCTATCTCAACAAACCGAGCTATGTTGGCATCAGATAATTTATTAGTCAATTTTTCGGTTTCTTGAATCTGGTTTCGAGATCTAAGAAATGATCTCCACACTCCCATGCACATTCTCTGGGCTGTCTTTCAAAATCTTTGGGCACTTCACGTATTGCGAATCGAATTCTGATTTCACGTGCGGAGGGGCTGCATCGTGACAAGGGATCACTACTTTCCACCACCTCCTCTAAGTCTAGTCTAGACGAAAGCGTCTCTCTCTTCATTTCAATTTTCTATTACGGCGATAATATTAATCTTAGATACTAGTATTAGGTAAGAAAAAAAAAATAATAAAAATAATATTTAAACCATAACTTACTTATAAATATTCTAGTAGTAGTAATATATTTAGAAATATTTAGATTATTTCTTACTCGTTAAGTAGCCTTTGCAAAGTGCTTATTATAAATAAGTCAAACGTTCGACTTTTTGAGCGATAGTAAGATATGGAGCTATTGAAAGAAAGGAGTGTTGGCAAAATACATTGCGGGTGGGCAGGCTCTCCATGGACGAAAAAAGAGGCCGAATTTGGCATACCCCAAAAAAATCGACATTTACTTGAAACAAAATATTGCGATTTTTCTTATGAGAATTCTTATAGTTTGCGACAAGTTTTGCAAGTCTCGCGCACGTTATTCTATACTTTTAATTAATTTTTATTATGATAAGGGTAAGAAAAAGTAGTGATAAATATCAATTTTGGTGTTGGTGCACGAGCCAAATTCGGCCTCTTTTTTCGTCCATGGAGAGGCAGGTTTTGGTGGGGTTCGCTAAGAAAAATCTCTAACAAAATGTCGCTTCGCAAATATCTTATCTATTTGAGCCTCAGGCCGCAACATTTTAGTTTCTGCAGTGCCCGAGACCCATGTGCTTATTTTCAGTCTCTTTCCCTCCTCAAGATCTGTTTTCAAGTCACCTGTCCTTATCAGTCCATCTAGATGAAAATGAGTGCTAGTGTTCTTCCATAGGGTCATGCAGCGTCAGCCAGTCGTACTAGAGTCGCATTGCGAGATTGAATTTCGTGTTCGCCATTCGAATTATCAATTCTTGGCCACGAGAGCCGTCACAAAAGATCTCCAACCTCGAAATGCTCGTGGATGATGTTTCAGTCCACTCGTTTTCGATGCCCGAAGTTTGGAAAGGTCCGGATCGTTGTCGATGGAAGCCCATTTGTCAGCGCTATAGCGCCACACAATCAATGATCAAATATGCAGCCTGGATGCAATGCAATCTAAATGCAATCTAATGTAATCCGAATGCAATCTGGATACAATCTGATTGCAATCTAAATAGAAGAGACAACTGCTGGCTAAAGAATCGAGGTCTGAGTTTGATTTTAAAAGAACAATCTGATCCCCCAAGTACTTCGTCACCATGAGGTTTCTTTCAGATTGGCATGGATGCTCCGACAAGACCTTTCAGCTTTGAAGCAGATAGACTCGAATCTGCTTCTGTTCGTGTCAGCAATTCTCCAGTCAACAAGGCCGAAAGGGAACGCTTAAACTATAAACCCACACCTCTCAAATCGCCCTTCCTTGCCTCTTTATTCCTTATCCTCTGTATTCTTATAGCAATACTAGAGTATGCGCGTCATATACTTCCGGTTACCAAAGATGGGAGAGGAATACCACAAGATTCTTTAGCCAAGACGTCTATGGTTACAACCAGTACAGATTTGGGTGTAACATCCAAAGCAAAGGCTGTAATTGGTGGCCGAAACACGTTGAACGTTGCCCTCTCAACGGCATCTCAAGGATTCTCGGTCGCGCGCGCTCCATCTGCCTGGACATTCAAAAACGCGACGACCAATGGAACCTCATCTGCGAGAAATGAGTCCAACTTACCAACTTCAGTCATCAGCCCAGGAAACCTCAGCGCACTCTACAACTTCACAGAGTTACATCAAGTTCCAGGCAATTACCCTTCTCTTGATGATTTGTATTACGGTCCTATCGTTTACATTACTCTTCGATGCAATTGGGAAGCTGGGCCACCTGGACAACTTCCTCTATGGGCAGGCGATATTACGCCTAGAGACCAATGCGATTGTAATTCTGGAGTGAGAGAGTGGTACAGCGACGACCCGCTCGATTGCGCCTATCAATTTATGAACGTTTATTTCGATAAACCAACTGGAATACCTTGGAGACCGGGTAGCTTGGATCCCAGTCATGCTGAAACCGGTTGGATACCAATAATAATGGACGATGGGACTGATGGTCGTTGTGATCCGCCTACACGTTGCTCCGACGTATGTGGTGGATATGTAGCTACCGGTGGCTGGTGGGATGGGACTCGCAACTTCCCCAACGATTGGCCAGAGCGTGACCACGGAACTTGCAATGATTCGATTTTGACCACCGTTCTCAGGGTCACTCAACAGCTGACAACCACAAGCTTGAGTTCGAGGACGGAAATTCGGATAACTGAAGTTCTGACGGGCAATGAAGGTCCAGGAACAATTGTCTCTACAACAATGATTCCTGGGGGTGTGTCTACCGTAACGACAAACGTCACGCTTGAAATTACTGCTACTAGGATGGCTGGAAGACCAGTCTGGACTGAAACTTCCAATAGCACCATGGGAAACGCCTACGATCAACCGAAAGGAATAGATGCTAGTACGAAGAAAGATCCCAGTCCAGCTCCTGCCACGATCGCAGCCACAACAACAAGCAATATCTCGAGCAATTCACTGATTGCATTTACTTCAAGACCCGTGGTGTCTAGCCTTGGGTCCGGCCCCCAATACCAGGCCACAACTTTCACGTTGAGAAATGGTCTAGGAGTACCCACGGCAACATCAACAGAATATCTAGAAATTCTTACAGATTCGAACGGATCACTTACAGCAACTCGGATCATGATTCTCGAGACTCTCACTGACTCCTCAGGACAGCCAACAGCAACAGTTCAAGAGTATCTAGAAACGTTTCTTGATTCGAATGGATTTCCAACAGCAACGGTGGTTATAAGTCTCGACATACTCACAGACTTTTCGGCACGGCCTCCTGCCACAATTTCAGATTTCATCGCTACTGGTACTAGCTCTGGAGCTCTTGTACCGACCGATTCTTCTTCCAATATTTCCGATTATATACCCACATTAAACAGAACAAATGTTAGACTTTACACTCCTGCTAGCCACAGCAACTACTTTATCGGGTTTTTTCTTCCTGTGTTGATAGCGGTGTTTCTCTCCATTGCTATTCAAATGCTCGATAAAAATCTCAAACTCATGTTGCCGTTTCATGCTCTTAACAGACACAATGGAGCCTCAGCCAGCGACTCTATATGTCTTACACCTGGCGGCATCACTGGTCCCCTGCATAGTATAAAGCTTTTGTTCCGATCTGGAGAACCCCTATCACTTTTGAGTGACTTTCTAGTCCTTTTTTCATCTTTACTAGTTTCCATCTCCGGTGAAGCTATTGGAATAAAGCTGTATGGTGCATGCCAGGAAACCAAGTTCGAGGGCTGTTCTATGTATCTAGATATTTTCGATGGGCCCTCCCGAGCAACAGAAGCTTTGATGATAACCATGGCTAGCATAGTCGCATTGATGGGTATCCTCCTGCAAAGGACACAGTCGGGTGTAGCTATGAGTCCATGGAGTATTGCTGGATTCTGTTCTCTACTACCTGGTCAGACTGCGAAGTGTATTCGAGACGCTCACCCCTGCAAAATCGAAGAAAGTTTCACTTCGGCACAGTTCGCTGAGGCGTTCAAGGGCAAAACCTTTGTCCTCCAACACTACGATGGGCCACATGGACAGAGGAAATATGGCATCATCCCGCTTGATGGTAAACAACTAGCCATATCGGACCCAAAAGGCGACAAAGCGAACAAGTACCAGTTAGGCCGAGGCTTCACGAACGGTCAAGTAAGAAGCAGGCATGTAGCTTTAAGAAGAATGGCGGCAGATCATGGCATTTCAGGGTTATTTCTTACAATCCTCTTCGGTCTTCTAATTCTTATCCTATATTATGATACGACGCAGTTGAACCCATCTATTGATTCATTTGAACGATTCATGGATCGCCAGACATTTGGAGTTCGGTTCTTATTCACTGGACTTGCTGTAGCAATCACTTTCTTCTGGGACGATCTGTTTTCACGTGAGTACCTATCCTACCCATTATACACTTACCCCCTCTCTGGCCTGCAATAACTTCTATCATCATCATTTTCCTCTTCTTCGAATAAGTACACATGCTAACTCTTGGGAAGGTATAACGAGAATGGACCCATACAAAGATCTCTCGCAGCCGCGTAGGAGATCAAACTTCTCAGTTTCAGCGTCATCAGCAACAACAGTCTTTCGAGGACTATGGAGAGCTATTCAAAATCGGAACCTATTCACAGGTGCTGTTGCATTTGCTGGCATATTGTCTAAATTTACGCCGCTACTACTGTCCAACATCCCATATCGCAGTACGCAAACATGGAAAACTCATCTGGTATGTGCCTGGATGACTGTTACTATCCTAGTATTCATGATTCTTGTTCTTCTGTGGTCCTTCTCTATCAAGCGACCCTACATGCCTATGGATCCCAACACGATTGCGGGCAATATATATTACCTTTGTGATTCGGTTGTCTTAAAAGACTTTGATGGAATGTCGATGATGCATAAGAAACAGTGGGATGCACGTGTGGAGCAAATTGGAAGTGATTATAGGTTTGGAAAAATGGTTGGACTTTCAGGACAGGCGAGAACGGGCATTTACTGTACTGGGAAAGGCGCCGAGGATGTCGAGAAGGCTGTATCACCCGCTATAGGAAAGTGAAGCATGCACGGTATATGGTACACGGTTACTGAAGGAGGAGAGAGACAGGTGAAAAAGTCTGAAGTTTCGAGGGCATTTCGTCGCGGTGCGATGTGAGCACGTACTCCTAGCTCAAAGAGGTAACTTTAAGAGTTTTGGGTGCAGTCAAACCTTCTACAAACCCTCTAAAACTTAATGTACAAATTTAGCAATCTGGGAAGTCATAACCTCGATCTTTCTATATGCACTTCACTGTCATGGTAGGGCCAGCTTTATCTCTCTTTTAACATACTTCTCGCCGTTGCGTAACGATCTGGGACATGACCGTTCAAGAAAATGTGTGTTTAGCGACACAGGCATCAATTTGGAAAATTGGTAAATAGGTAAGTAACCACCAGCGGATCCCTACTATTGTATGTATTTTTGCGTTTTCTTTTTGTGGATTACCAATGGATATTTCGCTTGGTGAGGGAAAGTTCGGCATCACTTGAGAAGAAAACATATTTATTAGATAACAGTTAATGGGACACTTAGTTTTGATCCAGAACTCACCTTTTTAACTTCAACGTGATTTGTTTTTGATTAGAGTCACCTTCCTAAGTTTTTACTTGGGAGTTAATCCTCACGTGATCGGTTCAGCGAAAGGGGTCAGCAAGCGAGGCTCTTGCACCATTTCTCAATAATGGTTGCCTCCTGCTATAATTCATGTCATTTAATAGGGCTACAGTTGTTTATATGTTGAATGAACTACTTGCACTCTTAATTCGTAACTTTGATTATTTATTCAAATTCGGTTGTGATAGTTCGACGCTTATAAATCGTGTCTTCTGTCTCATCCGAGATCTTGTTTCCAATCCCAACATTCTTAATTTAGATACTGTTCATTAATCTAAATATAATAACGTTGATTGATTTCGACCTGCTCCGCTGTGCGCTTGCAGTCTTCATCACATACAACCAAGCCAACAGTTAGTCAGTTTAGCCACCATTACAAATACCTCTCAAAGAAACATCGTTACCCTTTATTGGGCAAAGCATGCGGCCCAAATTGATCTTGCTGATTCGAGTTTCTCAAGTCAACTGGCTAAAGCGGAACAAGCATTCATGCCTTACCACGCTATCCATCTTAGGACTACCCACCTCCCATCGCACATGTCCAGTGCCCGGAACCTCTGGCTTATCCAAGTTGCTTCCGCTCTCCATCTCTTCCAATAGCCTCTCAAGCGCCGCCATCCGCCAATGCAGATACATAACCTAAGCCAGAATACTGGCAATGAGGCCGATGCCTACAACGGACCCGACGCCGATGCCGGCTTTCCCAGCCGTGGATCGGGACGTAAAGCCGGCAGAGACGTCGAGCTCAGTGCCGTTGGATAGATCTTTATCGGCCATCAGCACTCCTTTCAAATATGAAATAACGAACGTATGTTCAACATCTCGTCAAACTTTAAAGGTGTGATATGCTACTTTCGAAGGTTCGATCACTGTTATGCAAAACAGGCAGTTTTCGAGCCAGTCGACTGAGTGAGCTTTTCTCGGGGCTACAAGGAGAAACAAGAATCCTTTGTCTGTGGAACCGAAACCAAAAAGGAATTGATTAAAATACAATTTACCTTCTGTTTCTTCCCAGATTTGAGTTGGTATCACGTGTCAAAAAGCTGGTGGTCACCCACCCAACTACTAATCTGCCGATCTGAGGCTTGTGTATGGCAGAGCGGACGGGATGCCCAATTCTCCTCAGTCTATGGTCGTATGTGGAAGCAAGTTCCATTATTAAAGTTTATATCCTTATTTGATTTGTCTCTTATCTTGGTCAAAAAGAAATTTGTCTTTTCCACCTGCGAACCTCTTTGCTTCTTTACTTACTCGATACAACATTCATTATTTGTATCGAATTTGCTCCCTTGACTTCAACATAACATGGCGGGTGGCTTATGTGTCTTCGAGAATTGAATCGCATCTTTTTGCCTTGATTTTGTGCTAGTATTGAGGAGGATGGTCCAGTACAGCAGATAACGGATTAATAGATTAATCCTAGGCTCTTTAACCTGAATCCCAAATCGACCTACCAAGGCTCGATTTAAAGAAAAGTCTAACCCGAAATTAGTTCACGCCGCTCTAAAGCATAGATTTGGTCACGTGAGCATTATGGCGGAGCTAGTGTATATCCTCTCGCTCACTTCTAGCACTTAACATGTAGAGAGGCAGTTCACGGCAGGCCAGAAGAGGCAGACGGCAAAATATATTTAAAATCCTTCGTTCTTTTTCAGTACTAGAAGTGAGCAAGGGAATATAAATAGATACACTACCTACCTCCCTGGGTACCCAACTCCGTGCCAATGTTCACGTGACCATATTTTTACTTCACAGTTCCCGTCTGGTCCATCGAGAGCGCTGCCCACTTCCTCGCCTACCAGGATCAATGACTATTACTCTCGTAGTATCTAGAGGGCGAGACAGATGTTTTATGCAAGTTGATTATTGCCGTGTCTGCAAGCTTATCAGCTCCGGTGCGGGCCAACCTCTGAGATACCGTGTGCGGAGTAGTATGCTGTTGCCAGCGCACCCTGACTCCCCTCACGATGTTTCACGACAACTGAGATGGTGTTGCGCCTCGCTGGGCCATTGGGAAGTTCCTTCTTTAGCCAAGTGTTTCTCATCATGTTTGCGAGCGTTTACAGCGACGGCCCAGGGCGTTCGTAGAAGCAAGACCAATGACTGCATCGCAAACACAAGGTGTGACTTGAGTGCTACACCAAAATCGCCCCAGAGCAGCTGTCGTTTTTATCAATGTTAAGGGCTACTTAGCTCCATATGCCGCTTAGATGGAAGGTGATACTGGTCTCTGCAGCTTCAATGAAAAACTTCCCCAAGGCTCTAGTCGCAAACAGCGCCAAAGTACGGAATCGGGCCTCTTCTTTCATCTCAGTTGCGTACCCAAAAGATCAGAATGGCTTCCCGAGAGGAAATTCCTGGACGACGCATGTCGTTACATCCACAATTGCGAGACCAAGCTCTGCCCACTCGAGCTGCACCATCCTACTTTCCCAGCACTTCCGAAATTTCGAACACATCTTCCCGATCGGCTCTTGTTACGCTTCCAACGCCATCAAGCAATAAATCGATAACAAAGCCTTGCGATGTCTGCGAAAGGACATCTGTCAAAACATGGACTTGTATTCAATGCAACAACGACTCTTTCTGCGACGATTGCTGGGGTAAGGAACGCGCACATCTTCCAGGGGTTGTGCGTTTCGATGGAAATCCGCATGAGAAAACCGATCGTAAAGTAGTTGAGCGCCTGCGAGAAATTTTGAGCCTAGAACGAACGCCCGAGCAGCAGCAGGAATCGCACTGGAGCGACGAAGACACGACATGGTTTGGCATCGTACTGGACTCTGCAAATCTTCCCATTTTTCAGGACTATGATAGATATGCTTCAATCATGGCCCAAAGCCGGACAAGCGAAGTTACCGTCCGCTATCCACAGCTTGTTTCATTCATTGGACAGACAAGTTAGACCCCCGGAAGCGTTGAATTATTATTTTTGAGGCTGACATCTTTATTTCGTCCAGGCTCGGGCAAGAGTACACTGGTCAAGATGTTAATTGGCCATCAGGAGAATGCTATAGGAATTAGCAACCGTCCCTGCAGATTCCCATCCCCAGTTACGGGTTCCATGAATGATTGTATTCCAACTTCTGGAGACGTCCATCTTTACTCGGATCCTGCCACATACTACAGTGCTACGCCAATGCTCTATGCAGACTGCGAAGGACTCGAAAATGGTCAAAGTATCCCAAGTGGTGCGAGATACAAGCTTCGAGATCGTGCAACTCCGCCAGCTGCCCAATCATCGAGTTCACGCAACGACCCGTCATTTCGCGAAAGAATTCGAAAGGTTGCTCATAGTTCTCGGCGAGATATTATGTGGGCAAAAACACCGGCAACTTGCAAACGAGAATACGCCGTTACCCAGCTATATCCTCGTCTACTATATACCTTCTCGGATATAGTTGTCTTCGTGCTGCGCAATCCAAAGTAAGAACACATCATTGCTCCGCTTTAATGATGCAGATGCTGATATGATTTAGGGTGTTTGAATCAACTGTCCTCGGGAAACTTCTTGATTGGGCTTCCGCTTCAATCAAAAAGAACCTTAACCAGCCGGCTCTACCTCACGTCATAATTGCCCTTAATGCCACGGATCTTAAACTTGACGAGAAGCAGTGGGATGTTAAAGAAGCAACTAGGATCTTGATGTTGGATGTTGAAGATGCCATTTCTCGAGTGCCGCGATTTGAAGAGCACGCTTTGTTATGGCGCCAGGCTGGTCGATCAATCAAAACGACGAAGGATCTTTTGGAGTGTTACTACTCGTCAATAACGGTCGTGAGAATTCCCACCCATGAACGCTATATGCTCATTAATGAACAAATTCGCAAACTACACAGCGAGATTCGAAAGTGTTGTGAAGCTTCTTACTTGACTAAGAAGCGGGTCCGGATGTTATCTAACGACGAAAAACTTCAAGTCTACCTCCAGTCTGCGTTCGACCATTTCTCACAAAACCACGATGTTCCATTCGATCTTGTGAAAGAAGTCATCAAGAACAATCCAATTCCCCACGATTTCAGAGGGAACATCTACGCTGCGCAACGGACCCACGGTCGGGTTAAACTCATGGATCCAACCCGACCCATGGGTACCCACGGGTCAGGTCCAAGTTTCTCGTGGGGCTCCATGGGTTTAGGACCCGACCCGTAAGTCCCTTAGCGGACCCGTAGATCTCTTGGCGGACTCGTAGGTCGAGAGCGTCCATTACATCGATTACGGCATTATATTCGAAATTAAATATTTAATTTCTAAAGATTAAAATAAAGTAACTAGCTTTAAATTAGAACTTGTAATATTGTAATTAATATAATTAATGTTTAATACTCGAACGCTTGTGACACTTTCGATGCTCCCGACTTGAGGCTGGAGATTTAAAACTCGAGATTTGAAGCTTTTAATTTATAACTTAAAATAACTTATGTATTTGAATATAGTATTTAGATATTATATATATATTTAATATAAAATTAATATAACAATTAGTATAAGTCACCTGTAGGTTTGCTAAAGACCTATAAGCCAGGTCTAATTTTCTCATGAGGCCCTATGGGTACCTGTCGCGCAACGCACTTTTGGGAGGAGGAGGAACCCATTTCATTCTGTCGTCTAGGTATATGGGTAATGTGGTGACTTTGCTCAAATACGCAATGAGGTGGCGGGGAAAGAGGTATGTTTGTGGATGAAGGCCGGTGCTATGGTGTGGAGGAAGAGGATGTAGGTAGAGTGTTAGACTTAAGAAAAATACCTATTCGTTCTATTCTACTCCAAGTACGTGTCATGTGGAGCATGCTTACCCCTGTCCCAACGAAAGCAAGCCAATTTACAGGGAATCGGCTTCATACGAGTGATAGATCAGTAGATAAATAGGCCTTGACGTGATCTGAGATGAGGTAGTTCATGAACGGGTATTAGGTCTGAAAGTTTAGCTTGATTCCGCGTGCTGTGTGATGTGCTTTCCAAGGCGTCAGGAGTTTAGAGGTTATTGAATATACATCACTTAACATCTACCTTGATGCAGGCTGGCATTCACTACACTACGTGATCTTCTCACTATTTGAAAATGCATGGATCGCAAACAATACTATTTGGCATAAACGCAAATATATATACATGAATCATATAACTCAACAGAGTAAGACAATCTAGTGACAACGTGCCCGTCTTACTAAGTTCAATCTCCCTCACAAAAGCCAATATCATAATCCTCCCTCCTTGAGAATAGCTTTCAATCTCGTCGACATCACTA
Source organism: Phialocephala sp. D728 (assembly GCA_003988865.1). Classification (NCBI taxonomy): domain Eukaryota; kingdom Fungi; phylum Ascomycota; class Leotiomycetes; order Helotiales; family Mollisiaceae; genus Phialocephala; species Phialocephala sp. D728. The sequence goes on along the minus strand of QYAJ01000205.1, from coordinate 49,003 downwards.
GTCCCATCAATATCACAACATTCGACGCAAAGGCAGTACCTATCTCCATATCTAGATTTAGATCCTACAGTTCCAAAAATATATATCCATCTGTTCCATGGTCGGTGGCGGGCGTTTCGATTGCGCGATGCGTTCATGTGCGTAAATCTTGTTGAAAGATTGGTCCAAGTTCGGGAGGTCGAGGAGTGTAATTACAACTCGTGATGGTGATCTGCTGCAGTCAATTTTAGCTGTGGATTTTGTGTTGCCTGACGATTGTCAGCAGTCTGTCTTCGGTGAGTGGGAAGGAAAGAAGATTTACTTTTCCAAATATATATATCCAGTGGATGTTCTTGAAAAAAAGAATAGGGAGTCAGATTGGGGCGATGAAGGAGGAGGTTGAAGTTCGTATGTGGATTGATTCTGTGAGTTGGGAATTAGATGTTAGTACGCGTAAGTGATGAGAGCTATACTCGTTATGAAGCATGGTCAATGACTTACGCGACATCAAAAACTTTATTCTCTTTTGAAAGGGTGTGCAGAGATTGATGATGGAAGGGTAGGATGATTGGTTGATGGAGGGATCGTTGTTTTTGTGCGTGGGTCTGTTGATTGGAGATTAGCAAACCTGACCAAAACATGAAGTGTGCTCTCTAGGAAGCATGGCTCATGACTTACGCGTCTCCGAACAGCTTCTCTGTTCCGACAACAAAAAAGGTGAGCTAAGCTCAGTTTGGGGTTCCAAAAATTCCGCTAGAGCCTTGGTTGATAATAAAAAAGTCAACAAGGATAGGCTTTGAGCCTCAAATCCTGAGGTGAAGAATGAGAAGATCTCAATCTTGCTAGAGCCTTGATGACAAGTCAACAAGGGTAGACTTTAGACCACCTGATCAGTTTGACTTGATACAGGATCAGTTTCCAGGACCAGGTCGAATCGATGTGCGCCACAAACGCGCCAGTACACCATATTCGAGGATAGTGTACTGACTACCGGGTAAATTTGCTCTTCAGGTTTGATCGCTCGATTCTTCGCCCCCTTCGCAAACAACGCGTGAAAACAGCGTGTAACCTGAAAACGAACTGTAGACAGCCGGTGAAAACGGTCTGAATACAGCCGTAGACAGCCTGTTAACAGTTGCCGCCCGACCACACACCAACACAGTTAGGACCACAACTTGTTGGATCTGGTTATGCCAAAAGATGAGGACATGCTCCCATCCAGAGCATAACTAGGATGATCATAGCATAAAGTGCTCGCATGAGTGCATAGATAGTAATCTACTCGATGCATAAAGGGAAAGAAATGTTGATGGGCGGAGAAAGAGGTGTTTATATTTACCTGCGCGTCACATCCGATCAACCACGCTCTCGCTAATCCCGATTGGGAGTCTTTTTCAAGACAGACCGAGGAGCAGGCGAGTACGTCGCCTGATTGGTGATTCTAAACAGTGATCTGGAGTAGAATGGAGCTAGCCAGTGGCAGTCAAATAGGGCTGATTTGAGCCGCACGCCACCTACGCAAAACACACCCATAACTTAGCACTGCTTGAACAAGGAAGCATGGAGAGGATCAGGGAGACACCGAAACGTAAGTAGAAGATGATCCAAGTAACGAGAGATGTGATAGTCTAAATGTTCGCGTCAAAGATACGTCTTGGAGGGAGACCGGACGCGCTACGGAACGCGCAATGTTGATTTCAATATCGGTATGTACCTCGTCACAAAACACTGGGGGACTATGGAGCAGGATGATAGTAGGTTGGTTTTGTATTCTAAACCATTTCTCCGACTTTAATTGTAATTGGAGTCTTAGCACTCAAGAAGACCTATCCCCCTGTGATCAAACGCCATAAGACCCAGGACATTGTGAGGATATTTGAAACACATTTAGGGAGGTTGCCCTAAAGACGTCAATAGCTTCAAGTTCAAAATTCACGCGAGGGTAGCACAAGAGAAGAGATCCTTGGGTCTCATGAAACAACTATTTCTCTCTGATTCAATTATTAGGCCTACAGCTCTTGCGCAGGCTTTTCTAACTTCAACTCTCGGTTCAACCGTGGCTAGTTCAACCACCCAAGCAAAATAATCTAAGGGAGCTAAGTAACTCTTTCAAGTACTCTGAGCAACTTAAGCACTTTAAGTAAAAGTCATAATAGACAACTGCGCATTTTGATTTCTTGCTTTCAGCTAATGACACTTAATTTAGATGGGGTGCGACGTCGGAATAGCGAAGCCGTAGATACGAAGGTAGACCTCGAGCGGAAATCGGGGAGAGGACCACGGATTGCAGAGAGTCGAATTAGGAGCTATCATTTAGGCAATCATGTTGGCGCCTGAGGTATCAAGTCATGTCTACGAGAGTGAAAAGATGATGTTCAGACTGGAGGCGTGGAGAGAAGAGGATGGTTTTCCACGAGGGAAAGCCTTGCCGGTACTACTGCGGGCGCGAGGCACGCGATTTATGGTCTTGAGCAGTTATCTTTTCTTGTTCGGCGAAGACTGTAATCAAAGAATAAGAAACAAATATGATATGATACCGCCCTTTCTTGACGTTTCAAGGCCAAGGGAGAACCTGCAAGCAGAACTTAGCAGTCACGTTATCTGACAGCTAGCCAGCTTCTATTTCAGCTCCACGCGAGAGTGGTACAGATAGTTGTGTAACACTCCTTTCATGCCTTAGGCATGTATGACGAACAGCAAAAAATGTTGATTTTAAAAGTGTTGGAATATACCAATACTTAGATATGAAAGAAGGAATGTATATCATTACGATTCTTAGCCTTCAATCTTTCTATAAGCTTTACCAGCAAGATAAATGTTCGAACACTTAGGCGGAGTCGGCATGCAACTGCGACACTTCTAGATCACATGCTCTAGAGTTACGTATTGGGCGGCCGTGCCTTTGTCAGAAGAAGGCGTTCTTGCGCCCCGAATCGCCCTGTTTTGGGCTGACCTCAACAAAAGTTGGAGAGGCTGAACATATCTTAAACCACGGAGCTTTTTCCACACCAGGAAAAAGTAGTATAATCACTTGTCCCTCTTCGCCTGGGTCTTCAGCCATAGAGTGCTAGAAAGATGGCTGTTCAAACACAGTGGAACCTTGACAGTACCGTGGGTGCAGTCTTGACTGTTGCAGGCATCTTCCAAGCAGCAACCAACGACAATGTCCAACCTTTGGCAATTCTTGCCTGCGAAAATTTCGGAAACACGGTTGCAATGTGTCAAGAAACGTGCTGGAAGATCGAAAGCCTTGTGACTAAAGTCACAGAGCCAATCGCAATTCATTTCCTTCGCGCATCGGTTGGCTTTACGACACGGGATTGTGCAACACAGCTGAGCAGAAGCCAGGCTGGAGTGCGGTTCCTCGGGTTAGCAGCCGCACTAGTGATGTCTCTAGGTGCCTTTGAAGGCGGTAATGCTCTTGAAGCAATGCTGAACAGTTCTGCTTCCGATAAGACGCTCTTGCCAACCGCAAGGCAGCTCATGGGCTTGTTAGAAAGCTTAGAACCACGACTCGGATTTTCTGGATTCACGGATGCACTCGCCGGATGGAGGATATTCTTATGTCAGTCACCAGGTATAAATCAGCAATACCGAGATTCCTGGAAAGTCTCCACATTCTACCCCAGACCACAAGGGATAGACAGCTTGGTGAGCGCTTTTCGACGGATTGCTCGGGTTGGTGAGTCGGATATAACGAGAGTTAGCATCAAAACAGCCACTTGCACGCCATGGGTGGTGGCGTTCACGAAATGGTGCCTTGGCATTCCGCCCTCGATATATTTAGATGATGGCACAGTCATTCTCGAGCAACCCGATACCCTAGTGGAGGTATTCGCAAGCCTTGATTCTGAAAACTGCTCAGGAATAGAGGTGTCAATCCATCGGGCATTGGGTGGACCTTCTGATCTGGTGGCAGCCCCGCCCGGAAATGGACTTTGGACAGGAATGGTCAACATCGAGACGTACGGTCAATGGATGCTTCAAGAATTCGAATTCGACAAGGGATCTGCAAATCAAGCATTAATGCAAGCCCTTCCATTCGCAATCAGACAAGTTGTTGAGTCTTTGAGATTCTCCAAATATCGGGAGTTTGATTTTTCAATTCCCCTTCGTGACTGGCGGATGGCGGCACTACAGGACGGCCCGGCAATAGACGAAGAATTTGCAGAACTAGGACTCAGTCCCTTTCCGAAAGAGACCGCAATAGCGAAAATGGTGCCAAGACTCCTGGGTCTTTCTAAACCTATTCAGCTGCATTCCCTTGAAGGTCTTTACATTCAGGGTCTTCCAGACGTGAAATTACACCTCAAGACAGTCGAGGAACAATGCTTATGCTCTTTATGTAAGCAAGATTCTGTACACAAATTCAGACCTTGCGCGAAGAGCATGTTCTTTCACCGTCTTGCATTCGTCTGTGCCGATATTTTAGCCTTGTCGCTATTCCAGAGTCCAAAAGAGCCTCTACTTCAACTGCAACATCACCGCGATGGAAGCCACCCATTTAAGGCGGCAGTGTATGGCATTCTTTCGGAAGGAGGTCTCAGTAATAGCACCATTCCTGATCTGCTGCAGTACACATTAAGTTTAGTTGGCCACAGCGTTACCGATGATGTTAAAGGGTCGAACTGGATTATGTCTTGTTTCAAAGGCCAAGTCATTTATCCGCAACTTTTCGAATCTTCACGGTACAGTAAGCACGGCTACCTTACCCTGAATTGTTTGCCTGGGCTCCTTCGATATAATAGAGAGGTCTATGCTCGCGTCATAGGAGAGGGAAGCAGCTCACATGGGGGTAAAGACCCGGTTACGGGCATATATGATGAGGTTACAAGGCCATGCAACCTTGTTCCGGACATCAAAGTGATCTGGCAGGTCGAACAAGGCGATAATTTCTTGCAGGTGTCACTGGGTCTCCGCAGTCAACAGCTAGACTTGTACCCTATCCGATACTCAGTAAACCAAATTCTGGAGAACCTATCTTCTGCGATTTTGTTAGAAGCCTGTCCGCATAGCCCTGATGCTGTTTTGGGGGAGCCTGATAATTTTTGTGCGTTTACTGGGCCCATGACAATTACACCATATTCCAACCAGAAGAATGGGATTCAAATCATCGGTATTGTTGCTGTTGACGGGTCGAGTGAGCTCCGCTTGTTTTCGTTGTGTGTTGGGTGCACAGTAATACCGATGGTACTTCGCAAGGATGCTTGTTTATCTTGCTGCCTCAACGCATGTAGAAGAACCAAATACCCTGTGGTTATTCTTTGATGTCACATCTGCTCAAAGGGATCTGGCATGTCCCAGTTTGTAGATCATGGGGAAATACAATAGGTATCCGCAAGGAAAGAAGCTGGGAGATGCGTTCTCCTTGAGAGCTGTTTCTATCAATGGGTATTAAACCTATGCCTTGATCGACTTAAACTTGTTTGCCGCATCAACTAACGCCTCCTCAATGCCTTTTTCGTGCGCACTGTGGCCACAGTCATTCAGGATCTTGTACTCAACACCAGAGTTGCTTTCTCCTCCAAGCGCCTGATACAGATCCCAGCTTGTCTTTGCAGGGCATACGACATCGTACCGACCTTGGATAATCACGATTGGCAAGTGCTTGATCTTGTGGGCTTCTTCGATTAGTTGTCCATCTTTCATCCAACCGCCGTTGACGAAAAAGTGGCATTCAATTCGTGCGAAAGCAAGAGCCCTAGATCGAAGATCAACACTGTATGGCATGACAGGGAGAAAACATACCATTTTGGATTTTCTGCCTTCTCGATGTATTTCGGATCAACTATGAGCTTGCTAGTTGCCGTTTCCCATCGAGACCAAGCGCCAGCACTGAGAATTAAATCAATATAGGACCAATTGACAAATAGGTAGATCCCACCATTTCAGCTTCTCCTCTTCATTGTCACCCGTCAATCGCTTGTAGTAGGCTTGCATCATATCACCCCTTTCCTCTTCCGGTATCGCAGCCTTGTATGCATCGAAGAAGTCGGGAAACAGCATGTCTGCACCTTTCTGATAAAACCATTCCAGCTCTTCTCTTCTCAGGGTGAAAATTCCTCGTAGTATTAGACCCAGACATCTTTCGGGGTGTTTCTCAGAGTATGCCAATGCTAGAGTCGATCCCCATGAACCGCCAAATACAATCCACTTCTCAATCTTCAGGTGCTCTCTCACAGCCTCGATATCAGATACAAGATGCCATGTTGTGTTGTCTTCTAGGGATGCATGTGGGGTCGATTTTCCAGAGCCTCGTTGATCGAAGAGAATACTTCGGTAGTGGGAAGGATCGAAGTATTGTCTAGATTCATACATCAGCCACTGATCAAATTGTTGGTTATATGCATGGCCATTTAACAGCTTCTAGTTGAGGATAGTCTGACCTATCTGAATCTTCGATTCCGCCTCCAGGCCCGCCGTGCAGGTAAACAATCGGAACCCCATTCGAAGCGCCACATTCTTCGTAGTAAATGGAGTGAACGGGAGAGACCTTGAGATGACCAGAGCTCACGGTTGAGAAAGCTTCATAGAGGGGCGCCATGATTCCGTGCGAGGTTGAGGAAGTCTGCGGGGTTGAAGGTGGGGTATTGAAGACTAAAAAAGAATGTCTGTGCGCTCGGGATTTGCAGTAGCTGACCGTGCGCTAGCTGTGATAGCTCTTCGAAGGTTCAGATTTGCTGTACAGCTTGTCCGACAAGTGATAACACGCACACAAGATTAGATGCTATCGGAATACTCCGAAACACCTCGTTCAGACCCTCAAATAAGGAAATTCTCTTGCATTTGTCACGTGAGAAGGGAAGGAGAGAAACCAAATAATTGCCTCAACTACACTAAACATAAGATAGATTATATTTAATCAAATCGGTTTCTAGAATACTAAATCTACTATAGGTCTATAAACAAGATATCTATCTCACCTTACTTGACTTAATTCTCAATGGCTCCTGATCACCCCATTTTTTGAACAACAGCTTTCTCCACCTCCTGTCCCTCCGCCTCTCTTTCAACCCCACCCTCCACCTCGCTCGTACTGCTCAACCCACTCTCCTTGCCTCCATTCCCTTTATTAAAGTACCACAACACCACCACTCCAAAATACGTAACCCCGATGATGCCAGCCAGGGCCCCGTACGCCTTCTCCCCACCCGGGCTATTGGCGCCAAGGTCCAAGCCGGTCCCGCCATTCACCATCGCGAGGATGATCAGGACACGGCCGAACCAGACGTGTACCTGGCGCAAGGTGTTGTTCGCCTTGTCGGCTTTATACAATCGGTGATGCGTCGTACCAATGATAGGCTGGAGAAGGAAAAGACCGACGATGATCGTGCCGAGGACGACATGACCAAGAGGGTCGTTATAGACCTGTTAAGAACGTAATGTCAGCAAGTCCGGTTTCCCTTGCGTGACTTAAGACTTGGAGATCAGAGCAACCAATACAAGGGGGAAGGAAAGGAAGACTTCGAACCCCACCCCCTGCCATTTCAAGCAATAAATAAAGTCAACATCTAAAATTAAAGGACACGCCTACCTCCGCATGCAAGATAGCAACCCAAACCCCGACGCCAAACCCAGTAACTAACAACGCCAAGCCCAGAAGCTGGCAACCGACATGGATCAAGAGCAAGGAACGAGGGCTGACGACGCGATCAAGCAGCTTCCTCGATAAGGCGCCAAGAGGGAAAATCACCACCACTGTCAGACCCATGATGATGCCATGGACCTTGTCGGAGCGATGTTTTAACACCTTGGAGTATGCCCTCGGAACGAGTAACGAGCGCTCATCAAGCTCAGCTTCTTGATCTAACGCTGAACAGAGCGTGAAAAGGAGACAAGTCGCAAATAGGAGGAAGGTTCGGGTCGTTGGAGTAGAGGCCTTCATGTTGAAACAAATTGGTAGATTGATTGTCCCAAACTCAATATCTCAAATGGGTAAAGGAAAGGGAAATATTTCTCTACTGCTGTATTCAAAAATCCGTCCAGCAAGATGGATGGATGGAAAGAGGAAGATAGATAAACCTCCCCACTTTACGTGAGGAAAAATGAAGTGTGGGTGCTTTCATGGTCTTGGTAAGATATTATGTCTGTGTGGTACAGCAAGAACCCTTCCTAAGCTTCTAATCAAATGCACCTCCATGCAACATTTCCATTAAGATGTACAGGATTGGGACGGAATGGAACAGCATTACCAACCACACTGACCTCTTAGAGAATCACTCAGATGACCGCATATCCGTTTCTCTGGAAAACTTACATGCACTCGTTTCATGCAGCGGGCAGCCCATGTTTGGACCCCGGGTTTCCATGCAGCCCTCGGCCATTCTGTGCGAACTTTTCACAGATTGACGAGAAACGCAGCGGCGTTCATGGTACTATTCTTCATGGAGCGGAGTGGTCGGCACAATTCCAAATAACAACAGTCAAAATTTACAAAGCAGGAGCAGCTTATTGTGTGGTTAGTCAAGTAGATTCCCATCATGGGCCTTGCCAAGTCGCAAGGTAGCAGGTCCACAGGATCCATTTTGGAAGTCGAGTAACGCATAGCGCGGCACCTGGAAGGCAGGTAAGCTCTGGTACGATCCCGATTATCGGAGCCGTTCGACGACCAAAAGTAGTTTGATTCTGATTAGATGCCATCAGATTAGATGCGATCAGATAAGATTACGTCCTCTTTATCAATTTCGGAATGTCAAGAAGAGGGAAATGGGCTTTTTTTTGACACTATGGTATCATTCCCGTGTCGGCCGTGACACACAGATTGCTCGTTAAAGCTTGTGACAGGACTTACGATGGGCCGTGTGGTGGGTGGAGAATGAGTGGCTGGAGGCTACTTTTGGTATACATTGTTGATCGAAAGGTGAAAAATCTGATAAGGTTGTGCACTGACCTTGATGCGGAACGGGAGAAGGAAAGCCCAGATGCAGGAGTCGGCCGATGCCAAGCGCATCTAGTCAATTGGCCGTATGAAAACTAATTGGTTCGCTAGTGTAGGTGAGGACGAGCCGTCGAGAAGCTCCCTACTATCCAAACCTAGCTAAAGCTTGGTAAAACTTAGCTAAAGCTTGGTAAAGCTTATGGACTCTTACTGTAGGATTGGTGATGCCTCGAGATTGATTGAGCCTAGAAATTCGACCGCCGGCGTTGGAATAATGAGGGCTAAGCATCTCTGCTTGTCGACTGTTTGCGGAGCTTGGAAACATCATGATACCCCGCTTCTGCCTCTTGCTTTTGCTTGAAAAGTTTGCAGTTGGCGTGGTGGAAGATCCGCTAATTTGTTATCTGATCTAAATGCGCCCCTGAACCGAAAGCGGTGTGGTGCAAGAGAACTAGCAGGAGGTGGATGGATGGATACGACGGAAGCAGGGAGCCCTAGTGGGAAGGTCGGACTGATGGTTGGATGGCTAAATTGGGGAGGCTTGTGCCGTCAATCACGAGCCCGCCTTTTTAAGCGAGGATACTGTGGAGCAGGAGCGAACGTTCATGTAAGGTTATCAGATCCGCTGAGCGTGCCATTCGGATAAATTCGGATAACTCGGATCGCCCAGTGGCCCGTCTCTTATGCTGCTTAGACGCAGCCAATGAGAATCGTACGGGACACTGTAGCTGTAGCTGTAGCTGTAGCTGAGGGGTGATGATCGTGTACAGTAAGCTACAGTAGATAGAAGCAGGTACGCAAAATTATCGCTTGCTCTTCTCCTCGGAGTTGAAACACCGTCAATTAGGCAGTATTCTTGAGAGGTGTGCTGTATCACTCCGTCGGGTGTGTGAATTCACTGCGAGGGTTATCCGCATGAGAAATACTTGCAGTTGGCCGAAGATCATGACATTTTTGTACATGTGCAGTCTTAAGAATTACAAGGAGATAGAAGCTGCTATGGACTTTTGAATTGATTGTAAGAGGAACGATACGAGGCCCATGCTTCGTTACAAAATCTTCTGGCCTTCTAACGGTTGCCCTTTCTCGCCACAGCATCGTTGGCAGGCAACTATTTCTCCCCACTGTTGCTGAATATTCCAGTCCTCAAATGTTCCTGGCCCTGACGGATTATCTCGGCGGCATTCTCGTCTGATATGGCTTGCTTTCTTTTCACATAACTCTTAAGCCCAGGGACCTTGAGCATGAATGCCACTATCTGCTTCTTCAACGGCAGCGAGCCAGTCCGCTCCTCATAGAGCATACACGCAATCGAGAACATGATACCTATCCAATACGCGTTGTAGGAGATAACAGAGCCATAAGTGGCCGTATTCTGCCAACCCAGAAGCGCATTGAAGACGTCCCACCCATTGTCAATCTCTGGGTTGCAGCAGTTCACATGCCAGACGGTCTGCCTGATGTCGTACGAGCCCGGCCCATCTCCTGCCTCGGCAACATCGCTGCCGACCTTCTGAGCGAATGTGTGAAATTGCAAGCTCCATATTGACTTGGAGAACATGCCTGCCGCAATCAGATACAACACACTCGTAGAGGCAATTAGGAAGATCTGGATCGACAGAACATTTCCTCCGCGGTAGATAAACCAGCCAACGAGGAGACCTGCTAGCAAGCCCGTCACGACAGGAATTGGAAACGCCGTCGCTGGCAGGCTTAGAGACACGCCACCAACAAACACAACAGCCTCGACCCCTTCACGCAGTGTCGTGATGAAAGGAAGGATAAACATGGCGTATCTTCTCGACCACGCGCCGAGCCGGGAGCCTGCATCATGATGCTTTGTCTTGTCAACCAGAGCGTGTGCAATCTTGACCTTCCACTTCTCCTTCGTCTTGTTGATTCGCAGAAGGGCAAGTCCCATGATTGTAATGATGATGGTGGCAATCAGGTAAAAGATGCCTTCCCAGAGGTCCTCGGACTGTGCCCAGATATCTTTACCCAGGCCGTAAAAGACGCCGATAAAGATGCCACCGATGACCAGGCATATGACGATGCCGGCTATCGAGCCTGCCCATACTTGTCGGACCAGGCGCTTGTAAATCTTCTGGTCCTGGTCTGGTTGGCCTAAGCATTGTTTCAAGAAAGAGAGGAGAACCGAGATAATAATGACTGCTTCGAGAGTCTCTCGAAACACGATGAAAAACACCTGCGGTGCAAAGACGTTTGGCATGGCGATGGTGATGGCGATGGTCGGTTGGACGAGTCGAGGCGGGTGTGTATGATAGATGGTATCTCCAAGTGTGAAAACAAGAAGAGCCAGCCACGAGAGCAGACCACCCTCACGATTTAAACGATCGGGAAGAGTGCTCCAAGCTCGGTGCTAGCCCAGTTTTTCTTTTTGCTGCAATGGGGCCATGAAACGATCAGATAACCCAACGCGCGAGGGGGGTGGGCCCGCTCTGCACGCTAGGCACGCAAATCCGCGCGAGAAGCGTTTTCGTCTCCGCCCATCGTCCCATGCGCGCACTCCGGCCGCCCGTCTCGAGCCAGTCATTGCGGGGCGGCAGCGCGACCGGAGGCGATTCTTCCTGACTCTGGAACATCTTGGTCTTATCTGATCCTCCGATAATCACCGGTGTGGGGGGAGGGGCCAGCGTGATGGGCTGACTGGGCGGCCCATGTGGCTGGGGGCATGCGAAGCTAGCCGCTACCTGCGTTTTCCTGACAAGCTCGATGCTGGCACGGCAAGACAACCCAGGTCGATGCTGGAGGGAAAATGGGGAGATGCCTTGGGACAGCCAGGCCCGTTCCACGAGCGACTTTCGAACTCCTTCTCACAACCTCCAGGCCTCGGAGTCTTAAGCAAAATCCACCCCAGAACCTGCGGCCATTGTTTTCGTTCACGCGTCCATTCTGGCGGCACCTCCTACAGCACAAGCTTTGACCCAACCTTCCTCTTCTCCCAACGGCCAGCAGACTGCCACGAGATGGCCAAACTCGCCAGTGTCGCCCTTGGGGCGGGGATGCTGCTGCTGCTGCTATTTTCCTCTCAGTGCACCGCAAAGACCGTCACGTATGATTTCAATGTCACTTGGGTTACGGCCAACCCAGACGGGCTGAAGGACAGAAAGGTTGTGGGCGTGAATGGGCAATGGCCGCTGCCGACGATAGAGGTTGACAAAGGCGACCAACTGATTGTCAACATGCACAACGGCCTGGGTGACAAAAATGCTACCATTCACTTCCACGGCATGTACCAAAATGGCACCAACGAGATGGATGGTCCTTCGATGGTCACCCAGTGCCCAATTCCTCCTGGCTCCGACTTCACCTATAACTTCACCGTCAACCAGAACGGAACGTACTGGTACCACTGCCACACAGACTTCTGCTATCCTGATGGCTATCGCCAGGCCTTGATTGTCCACGATACCGATGCTTATTTTAACGATGAGTATGAAGAGGAGTTCGTCGTCACTGTGAGTGACTGGTATCATGAGCTGGTGGAAGGCATAGCCCCGGACTTCTTGTCGGTGTACAACCCTTCTGGAGCCGAGCCGATTCCCAATGCTTTCCTGTTCAACGATACATTCAATACAAGCCTCCCGGTGAAACCAAATACGACATATCTAATACGGCTAATCAACGTCGGTGCATTTGTTTCCCAGTACTTCTACATAGAAGACCACACGTTCTCCATCGTCGAGATTGACGGCGTATATACGGAGCCCACAGAAGCCGACATTCTCTATATTGGGATCGCTCAGCGGTATTCCATACTTGTGACGACAAAAAACTCGACCGACACGAATTATGCCATTGTCACAGTTGCTGACTCGGCTCTGCTCGACACTATTCCGTCCGACCTGAAGCTCAACAATACTAATTGGCTACAATACAACGAGAACGCGCCACTCCCACAAGCCAATATCACCGTCGACCTGGCCTCAGACCTTAATCCATTCGATGATTTCACTCTGGTCCCATATGACCAAGTGCCGCTCCTCCCCGAGCCAGATTTTGAGCTCGAAGTGACTATCAATATGGAGAATTTGATTAATGGATTTGGTTATGCGCTTCTAGACAACATCTCCTACACCACACCCAAGGTGCCTACATTGTTCTCTGTCCTGTCGTCTGGCAATTTATCTACCAATTCCGAGGTTTATGGCGAGTTCACGCATTCCATTGTTCTCGAGCACAACAATGTTGTTCAGGTGGTTATCAACAATGCTGACGGCGGCACTCACCCATTTCATCTACACGGGCACAATTTCCAAGTAATCAACAGAGAACCGCCCTACGGGCCCACATTTTACGACTATTTAAACGGAGACCCTATACCGTACGACCCACTAAATCACACTGCATTCCCTTCGATTCCAGCCAGAAGAGATACATTTGTGGTACCACCCCAGGGCTTCGTCGTCTTCCGCTTTGTGGCCGACAATCCTGGCGTATGGTTCCTTCACTGCCACATCGACTGGCACTTGTCACAAGGACTCGGTCTGCTCTTTATTGAGGCTCCGACCCAGATGCAAGAGAGATTATCAATTCCTCAGCAGCACTACGACGTATGCCAGGCCGCTGGAGTGCCGACCACGGGTAACGCAGCCGCCAACACGGAGAATTTCTTGGACCTAACCGGCCAGAATAAGCAGCCATCATTCCTACCCGGTGGTTTCACGTCCCGTGGCATTGTGGCAATTGTCTTTTCGTGCATCAGCGCGTTCTTGGGTATTATTTTCCTTGTGGTGTATGGTCTAAGTGACCTCAAGTTCCACAACAAAGAGGCGATAGTTGTCGGTTCTGCAAGCGATAGCCCTGTGAAGGGCGCTACACAGACAAATGTAGTTGAGGAATATCGAGATTAATCGTTGGAGTTAATAGAGTGCCTATAAGTCTGCTGTGTTCTTGGTTAGCGGGAGTGGTCCGTCCCAATCATAAAATGTACTGATTCATGAAATACTGTTACAATTGATCAAAAACCATAGTGTTTTATAATTTGCGCGCTTGTTTATGAGCCTTTTTTTTTTATATAGGATGAATGGATCCTGAGAAGAAGTGCTTTTTCACCTAAATTTGAAATGGGCGCAGGAAGGCTTGCTGCTCGCGTGACATGCCCTGGCTGCATACAGGCTGAGTTCGCGCAGGTAGAATAGCTTCCTCCTCCTTAGAGAATACACACCCCATGAACTCAACCACGAGTCTACGGATTGCGTCTCTTTTGCATCTGGCATGCCCCAACAACCCAGATTTGCAGATACCTAGTCCACATACGAAATCTAACCCGAGGACGTTACAGTGTTGGTTTGGCCGAACTCGAGAAGCTTGGAACTTTCAAGGGTAGAAGGGATTTGTTGGAGGTAGGGAGTATCGAGACGAGACTGAAGGTACATTGACACAAGATGGACAGTAGCAGCGGCTGCTAATGAGCCAGACAATGGAAAAGACGCAAGCAAGGCACTTCTTGATACGGATATGTGTATAGACGCAGATAGAGGCCAGACCAAGTGCAGGAGAAGGGGCCACTAGCCATGGAAACATGATGAAGTAAGGCAGGCTTGCTAATCTCAGCACGCGTCGGCGACATGCCCGACACTGCGCTTGCCGGCATAGTGGCTAACGAGGCCGCTGGTTAGATGGTGCTATAGCTGAGGATCACAACCTAGAGACGAAGGCCCAAGCCGTGAAGTATCTGCAAGTTCCTTCAGGCACTCCGTCTCCTGCGATATTGTTGTGTGTATAACCAAGCCGACGTTCTTGAGATGCGTTACTGCGAGTAGCGTGTAGAAATATGTTTGTGTGTCGGCTCAGAGCCGTTCGTTGGATGAGGTGGCAGAACAATTCGTTGGTGCAAAGGTCTTATTATCGTGTTCTTCGGATTGTAATAGCTCCCTCAACTTTGTGTGTAGAACTGAGGAGGCGGATGTTTGGAAGGATTACTCTCCTCCATCATTGGCTCGAGTTCGACTCTTGATGAACTTGTTATCCGTCTCATTTCGTCTTCCCCACAGCGGCAGAATGTCTCCCAAAGCAGCAGGCGGTCAGACAACCCCAGTTTCCCAACCATCATCGTAATGTTCTTTCGCATCCTCATACTCCTGCTCCAACGCGGGGGACAAGGACTGACATCTATTCAGCTAGTCAGAGGGTTATCAAGATGTCGCTAGCCGTCATCATTGCCTCGATACGGAGTACGGACCGAGGACGGGGTTTAGAGACTTCTATTGCCGACTATCCGGGGACCCCGCTACGTACCTGCACATTGATACAAAGGCCACAAAACATAAAAGCTTCCTGCTAGAACATCAAGAGCTCCAATTGATATATAGACGGTTCGGTATCTTCTCAGAGAACCCAAGGAGAGATCGAGACAACAATCATGCCTCTTACCTCAGACCTCACTCTGAATGTCGCCAAATTTAACCCCGCCTCGAACTCCGAACAGTCTGCAAAACTCAATGAACAATTGATTGCAAGGGGACAGTCTGGTCCAAAATGGTTCCAAGTTCGCCTTTCGTGCTCCAATTCGTCTCTATACTGACTTCGGCGTTCAAATAGGTCGGAGCTGCAAAGTACCGTGAAATGCGATGGAAAGGAGAGACGTCTCTTCCAGCGCCCAAAATACTCCCTCAAGGAATTGATTTTAAGATACCCTCCCGCGAGAGCGGTCGAGATATTCCTTGTCGTCTGATGTATCCTTCTACGAGAAAGACTGAGGAGGAACGCAAGAAGTGCCGCGGAGTTGTGATGCATTTTCATGGTGGTGGATGGGTTGTAAGTGAAATTCCTCGAAGCATAGGATACGACTGACTGGGGTTATAGCTTGGAGATCAGAGGTCATCTGATGACTTTATCCAATTTTATGCTGATGCAGGAGACTTGGTGGTTATATCTGTGGGTTACAGACACGCACCGGAAGATCCGTTTCCAAAGGCGCCACAAGATTGTTTCGACGCTGGTATGACTGATTGGTTTTGATATGAATACTAATTCATACAAGCATGCTAATTGATTGCAGGGGAGTACTTGATAAAAAATTCTGAGAGCCGATATGGAGCTCCATTAAGATTCATCGGCGGAGAGGTACATCAATCCCAGTCCAGTCAATTGCTACCCAAGTTCCCCTGATGATCTAGTCAATTTAAGGGATTTAACAGATGGGCCTTGCTCCAGAAGATTCGATAAGACTTTTGATTATTTCTGAATATTTTATTTCAGTTTTGCTACATCATGTCCAATTTTTCGTGGTCAATGCTGACAACTTCAACTCTCTTAGTCTGCTGGTGCTCACCTTTCCCTCTTGGCGACGTTTCATCTCATGAAAAAGTATCCCGATCTCGAACTTTCTGGTTTACTGCTTCACTATGGATGCTACAATATGACAGGATCGCCATCCGTGAAGCACTTTCCCAAATCTCTCATTTTGGATAGGGAGATCATAGACCATTTCATTGGAGCTTTCCTGCCAGGCATGACCCTGGAACAGAAACAAGATCCGTCCGTATCTCCGTTCTATGAGAATCTCGAGCAGTTCCGTGGCAGGTTACCGAGTGCTTTGTTCACAATTGGCACGGAAGACCCTTTACTAGACGACTCTGTTTCAATGGCGACAAAATGGTTGATGGCTGGTGGTGAGGCTATTCTGAAGGTTTATAGTGGGGCTCCACATGGATTCAATCGCTTCCCCAAACAGGCATTGAAGGAGGCTGCTGAAGCGGCCGATGATACCCTCACCTATATCAAAGACCAATTGCAGAAGCTTTGAGTCAGGATAAATAGATTATTATCACTAGAGACAGGGCATAACTTCAAGACCACAAGATAGCATTCTGAACGACTGCTTCGTAGGTCACCAACGAGATCAGTCACGTGATTCATCCTTGATCCCGACATGAGCTCACCTTCATCGCACATAACTTGAGCTGATTTGATTACATTATAATATCAAGGATATAAAAATAGTCTGTGGGCAGGTCGTTCCAGGAAATGAAGCCACCACGACCATTTATTCGCCAGACCAACTGACGATGTGAAAATCCTGACCCTTGCAGGTCGATACCGCGTTCCCGGCGCGCGGGACGGGTATCGTAGTCGCTTATTAATTGGCAAGGCTGAAGTTTGGTATGATTCTCTCCTCAATAGCAAGCTTGTTTTCCTATTGGCGCGATGAAACCTCAATTTCAATGGCCAGTGCGTTAAACAAGTCGAAATTGCAGCAACAGCAACAGCAAATTCAAAAATATAATATTCTGCTTTCCGGTCATGCTATCCGTTTTATCTCGTTTTTGTGTTCGAAACAAGCTGTTTCGTGGCGTAAAATTGTGGGTGAGGTGACCCGCTCGGCTCTCCTATTGAGGTTCTGAATAGAACTCGGTTAGCTCAACGCCACACCTCTCAATAGCAACATCATCAACATCATTCCTCAATAGCTATCATTTCTCAATAACACACAAGATCTTCATTATGGCTCCGATTTGCTTCTGTGGCGATTTCTTCATCTCGATCTTCTACTTCCTTTTCCCTCCGTAGTCAACAACGATTTGTACGGACAACTTCCATCAACTTGATCACCACAGCACTCGGCATTCTACCTTGCGTTCTTTGTTCTCGACCACCTCAGCTCACTTGTCAAGGAGCTCGTTACGTCTCACGCACTTACCCTGGTCCTGCGTTGCAGCTCATTTGCGTTGGCATATTAAGAACAGCTTCCTCCTTCAATACCGCAGACCTTCAGAGTCCTCACCATGGTTACATACCCTCCCTACTACGGCCAACAGGCCGACACCACCAATGCCGTCGCACTTCCCTTCTTTGCCATCCTCGGTATCTTCGTCACGTACCTCCCTTTCCGCTCTTTCTGGGCTCACGGCAATGTTCCTACCGTCAGCATTGTCATCGCTACCAACATTATCAATTTAATGACCTTCCTGAACGCAATCATCTGGCCCAATGACGACTGGACATCATGGTGGCCTGGCTACGGACTCTGCGATATTGAAGCTCTGCTACGCTATCCCATCACCATAGCACTGGCTAGCTCCCTCTGCGGCCTGTCGAAAGGACTTGCCGATTGCTTGGATACCGATAACGCGAGAGTTCACCAGACTGCAGCTATGAGACGACGAAAAGTGGTTCTGGACATCTTGTTCTGCTGGGGCATTCCTGTCCTGCAGATGGCTCTGCATTATGTGATTCAAGCTGGGAGATTCCAAATCTTTCCTGTCTTCGGCTGTTCGGATGTCGTTGATAATTCTTGGCCGACGATCGTCATCATCATGATCTGGTGTCCTATCTTCACATTCGTGAATATGTATTACGCTGGTAAGATAGTTCTGGCGTGAAGTTTTCACAGGTACTAACTTCACAGTTCTCCTTCTCATCCGCCTCCGCAAACATCGCCGCACAATCAGCTCTGCCTTGACAACTACCGGCTCAGGCTTTGCTGCTCGCAAATACCTCAAGCTTGTTATTATAACCATGTCCCTCATCGTCATCTACCTTCCTGTTCAACTGATCTTCTTCTTCAATGTACTTCCAACCCAACTTGACCCATACTCCTGGTCACGAATCCACGACCCCATATCCTGGAACCCTATCGAGTACCTACATACAGGGGATGCACCTTCTGTGCAGTACCATGGCTGGGCTGGTATCGCAACGGCATTTCTGCTATTTGTGTATTTCGGATTCAATGATGATGCAGTTGACACATATCGTTCTTGGATGGTTAGACTTGGGTTTGCCTACATTTGGCCAAGTCTCAAGCATTCAAGGGAGACGAGACGAGAGATGAGTAGACGTGGAAGCTCGAGTACGAGGGTCAGTTTGAGTAGCAGTCTTGATGTGGTGGGAAGGGTTATGAAGTATTTTGATGAGGATACCAGGAAGGGAAGTGGAGGCATTCGTGGGACGACAATGGTTGATAGGAGTTCCGAAACGTAGGTTGCATTGCATATTTTGCTGGAGCAGAAAACTAATAGGGCCTCAGGACGACTTCAAGAAAGGGTTCGCATGCCACTTTGATCGGACTTACCAGAATTCCAACTGGTTCTACTGATCCCGACTACCTCCGCAAGAAGACCAGCTCACCAGACTCCTCGACTGTCCCATCAAGCTACATGTCCGATGCCATCAGTCCAGCACCACCCCGTTTCGCTGAACCAGTTTATCTAATCGAACCTCTGCAGCTCTCCGAACCCGCTGTCCGCACAACCCAGCACCGAAACTTCTTCTCAACTTTCCGCACACATCTCAATATTCCCTTCCCACTCTTCGGACACCACTCAGTTGCCTCTTCGCAAGTCCACACAGGAACACAGACACAGTTGCACGACCTCGAAGCCCAGAATCCAACTGCCTATCCAACACGCACTTCCTCCATGCCCGTGCGAGTCACCAGCACGACTGTGCAGACTAACATCTGGAGCGTTCCCGCTCCTGTTACCACTCCCACACAGGCTCATACTCACGTCAGACCTGTGCCTATGTCCATCGACGAGGCAGAGGATGAGGAAATCGACATCGATCCTCTTGCTCCTAAGATGGGAACACGAGCTTATCGCGAGCGGGAGAGGCGCGAGCTGCAGCGTCAAAAAGAGGAAGAGAATCAAAAAGAGAAGGAGAAGCAGAAAACCGCGAAGATCATTGCTGACAATGTGAAGATTGAGACGGGGGTGGGGGTTCTGGGTTGGAGTGTGAAGCCTACTCCGACGGATGAGAAAGGCGAGGGTGTGAGGGTTGTGAAGAGCTTTGAGGTCTCGGAGGAGAATGTAGCAGGTCCTTCATGAAGGATACGTGGATGAGGAGTGGAAGTTGGAGAAGGGTCTTTTCTGCATATGACTTGGCGCTGAGCGCTTTTGACCAGTCGCTCTTTACATTATCTTTTCTTTTGTGTCTTTCGTATTTCAAAGAAGGAGTGTACTTTCTCTAACCCCCTTAAAGAGGCATTCGGGTCTTTGACTACCGTATACAAGCAGATCTGTACAGGAGGGCGCAGACGCAGAAAATAATTGAGCACACCATGAAACCTTTCCCCAAGAAATCCATTCACCCGCGAGTGAATAGATCACTAATTCCATTTCAAAACGTAACTTGACAGAGCTTATCTCTTTGAGTCTAAAACAAGCTTCATCAGAAATCAAAGGTTATTTCTCAGCCCCGCCAAAACACCAAACACACCCTCAGGCGTACTCTCAAACCTCTCCTCAACCCTCTTCCAGTTAACCACCTTCCAGATACCCTTCGCATAACTCCCCTTATCATTCAAATACTGCAAATAATACGCATGCTCCCACATATCAATCCCCAGCAACGGCTTCTTCCCCACCGGCACAATATCCTGATCCTTACTTGTCGTGATCTCCATATTCCCACTTTCGATATCCTGGACCAACCATCCCCATCCAGAGCCCTTCAATCCGAGAAGGACGGCGTTGAATTTCTCTTGGAATTTCTCGATGGATCCGAAGCGCGAGGTCAGAGCGGTGGAGAGCTTGGGGGCTGCGGATGGTTGGGCGTTGGGAGAAGAGGAGGGGATTAGGTTTTCCCAGAATAAGGTATGGTTTACATGACCGCCGGCATTAAAATTGATGTTTTGCTGCAAGTGGAGTTGGGATACGATGTCGTTTTTGGCTGTTGCGGCAGAAAGGGAGGCGACTGCGGCGTTGAGGTTGTTGACGTAGGTTTGGTGGTGTTTGGTGTGATGGAGGGTCATGATTTGAGCGCTGATGTGGGGTTCGAGGGCCTAGAGAGGTGAGTATGGGGTAGAGGTGTATGGGAACGACGTACATCATGCTTGTAGGGTAGGTCGGGGAGAGTGTACTTTGCTTGGGCTGCCATTTTGGATGGAATTTGGTCTTTGAGAGACTCGAACAGAAATAATATGGGAAGAAATGATGAAGGAAGGAGAAAACACTTTCTCAAGACAAAGACCTTTCCCTGAAGATTGACTAAGCTGCACCTTGATGGGTATGGAGTGGGATGGTGACGAAGATTCGGCAATGAGGGGTAGGTTCATCACCTTGTACTCAGTCCGAGCTTTATGATTTGCCACGGACTAACTTTTCTGAGGCAGTTGCAAAACCGACTGATGAAGCTGCGCAAAGTATCGCAAACTTGCTCAGGCTGTTGCGAGCGCACGTGATGCGCGATGCTAGCAATGAGAGAAACAGCAAATGTAGATGACGGGGATTGAAGCAGGATGAAACATATTACCCAAATTCAGCACTGCCATTTTTCTCTCTCCTCCTTCCGCTAAACAGGCACTTCGACAGCACTGGCCATCATGGTTCGGGTGGATCTATTTTGAAAAGCTGGTCCTATTGGAGCTTGATTCAAATCTTCGGCTGTGATTTCAATCTCATAAGAGTATCGCAAGTATCTGGATAGGCAAGGCATGGAAGAATAGCAATTGTTGTTGATCTTCAACGCGATTGACTCACGACCCAACTCGTCGTCGACAAGTTCTCCAGAAGTCGTGCACAGCCACACCACACCGCCACAAATGTCTCAAGCGAGGCTAATCTGTAGCCGCATCAATCTCCTCTGATCAAGCTCTTCTGCTTTAACAACCGCTACTTGTTGATCTAGTCGAAACTCAGATCTTTTTTAAACTTGTTACGGAGCCTCTTTTTCTCGTCCAGTGATCTTCAATACATGGTTCATGGTCGATTGGATTGAATCACGTGAAGCTCCTTGGCTGACGACAAGCTTCAAGTTCGCCTGAAGCTCGAAGCTTGAACCAACGCATACGCGTTTGTGCCTTGGTCGGGAGCTTCTGTGACGGTGCTGATTTATGAGGTCGACCTTAAGGTACAAGTATATATTGCTAGAACTGTAAGTAGGTCTCTTTTGATTCCCAAAAAGCCCAAGTCGAGCTTTTTTCCATATCATGTATACTTCACTTCTCATTCCAGCTCTCCTAGCAACAGGAGCTTTAACCCACTCACCTAATTCCTACCACTTCAATCCCCTACAGCATCTCGCAGGCGTCGCCCCTCCATTCGATCCTCTCGACCCTCCACTTGATCCTTCTCCTCCACAGGGTTGCAACGTAACCCGAGCAACCTACCTCATCCGCCATGCCGCCATCTACTACAACGATTTCGACTATGAATCCTATATCGAACCTTTCGTCCAAAAGCTCTCCAACACGACCGTGAACTGGTCTACCATCCCAACATTCTCCTTCCTGTCAACATGGAAATCCCCAATCACAGACGCAGAGCAAGAGATGCTCACTCGATCCGGTAAGCTCGAAGCTACGAAATTGGGAGTGGATATCGCGCAACGATATCAAGGATTGAGAATGCCCGAGAAGATATGGACAAGCACTGCAGAGCGGACATTGAAGAGCGCGCAGTCTTTGACACAGGGACTCGCGGACGACGTGTCTGATATTCAGATTATACAAGCCTCGGAAGGAGAGGAAGAAGGTGCCAACTCATTGACTCCATACAAGAGTTGTCCCGCATATAGCTCTTCCGCAGGCAGCAAGCAAGCTACGGTTTGTCTCCCCTCCCTTCTGAATACCACCCTTACCTTAGCAGGCATTCCTGAACCAATACGCCGCCCCCATAACTGCACGCTTCAATGCCGAATCGCCGGCCTTTAACTGGACATCCAGCGACATCTTCGCACTCTCTCTGCTATGCGGGTACGAGACAGTCATCCGCGGATCCTCGCCCTTCTGCTCCGCCTCCCTCCTTACCCCCAACGAATGGCTCGCTTTCGAATACACCAACGACCTGATATATTTCTACAACACCGGATACGGCTCCCCCATTTCCGGTGCCGTCGGGTTTCCCTGGGTAAACGCCACCCTCAACTCCCTTATAACCACCCAAAATAGCAACTCAAACTCTACCACTGATCAAGATTTATATATTTCATTTACGCATCGAGAGTTACCCCCGACTGTTATCGTGGCATTAGGACTGTTTAATAACTCGGCTTTTTCAGGGGCGAATGAGATTAATGAGACGATGCCGCTGGATCGGATTAACCATCGCAGAGCGTGGAAGAGTAGTCATTTCTTGACGTTCCTGACGAATGTGGTGGTTGAGAAGATGAGTTGTGAGAGTTTTGGGTATGAGATGGGGACTTATTATAGGGTGCTGGTCAATGATAGTCCGCAGAGTTTAGATGGGTGTGCGGATGGACCAGGAGAGAGTTGTAAGGAGGAGGATATGATGGGTTGGTTGGCTAGACGGGCGGAGGTAGTGGGTGAGTATGGGGTGATGTGTATGGTGGACTATGGGAATAGTACGGATGTGCTGGGGATTTATAATTCATAGGTTGTGAGCTGCGGGAGGAGGAGAGGAACTTTCGCAATTCATAATTACGAAGAACACTTTCTCCATTCGTTTTGGAGCGATTTATTATTTTATTGCGGGAAAATTGCTTCAACGTCTTATGCTGGCAAGTGCCAAACACCTCGATTTCTATTCAGTTGTATATATCATGGTTCAAATTTCGAAAACGGTCTTAGATATCATTTCTTCCAAGAGAAGAGCTTGGAAGTAAAGCTTTCGCCAGATACCGCCCCTGAACTCGGCTCTGACTCCGTCCAGTTTGTTGCACGTCGCAAAGTCCAAATGTCCGGTTTGCTGTCCTGACTTTGGAAGATTTGTTGCACGTCGCTCAGCCCAACATCCTAAAACTTTTCCAACTTCCATCGCACACCTACCTACCTACCTACCTACCTGCCTACCTACCTCTAGGCCCAATATCCAATATCCAATATCCAATATCCAATATCCAACCTCCGATCCCGACTTTCAACTTTCAACTTTCAACTTTCAAACGCTTTTGTTGCACGTCGCAAAATCTAATCTAGTGTCCCAGTTCTTTCCTAGCCCAGCTTTGGGGGCTTTTGTTGCACGTCGCTCAACCAATGTCTGCTCCCCAGTCCCAAGCTTTCACGCCTCGGTTTCACATCCCCTCTCCACATCCACATCCGCATTCACGTGATCAAGCGATGGGATCAATCAAGCGATGGGATCAAGGGTGCGTGGCTGGGTGGCCTGGCCGTAGCGGGGCGGGCGGGATGTCACCTGCTTGCTTGCCTACCTACGACGTAGTTGCGCAACGACAAGTAGCCCGTGCACAAGAGCTCCTCTGTAGTACGAAAGTACGTACAAAGTAGGTACCTCGCCACTGGTGTACTATACTATACTGTACTATACTGTACTGTACTGTACCTCGCAAGCTCGGACGGCTCGGTATAAGCGGTAGCGGAGAGATGCCAGAAAGGGAAATAAGGCCGATTGTATCGTCTCGGACAAAGGAGGGAGGAGGGAGGAGAGAGGGAGTGGTGTGGCATGTGATTGCAGGAGTTTGAATGAAGTTGGGGCAAAATCAAAATCAAAATCAAAATTCATAATCAGCTCAGCTCAGCTCAGCTCAGCTGTCGAGTGGAAGTCCTACTGAGAGTTGAGAAGAGAAGCGTGGAACCATCCACCGAGAGGAATTTCGTATTATGTTTTTGAATGTTTTTGAATGTTTTTGAGTGTTTTCATCATCGTGAAGTTAGGGAAGGAAGGATGGGAAGCAAGCACATAGCAACGTGATGTGAACTAGTTTTATGACTTATGCGTTTATGCATGCATGCATGCAGAGTAAATACATCATCACCATCACCATCACCGTCACCATCATCGCCAGCTACCCATCCATCCATCCATCCAATCCATTTATTTGTTTGTTTGTTTGTGTAAATCCAATATGCATGCAATCCTCTCTCCTCTCTCCTCTCTTCCATCTTTTCCCTATTTTGCAAACAACAGACAATTAATTACATCGACCCATCGACCCATCGACCAGCCAAGCAAGCCCCATCGTTACACATCCTCTCATCACCATTTTCATACCCCATCCCCCATCCCCCATACCCCATCCCTCATCCCCATCCCCTATCTATCTATCCAAGCACCAAGTGACCGGCCACCCACCCTCCCTTTCCTTAGAAAGCAGCCAGAACCGCCAAGCCAGCAACAACCACGCTCCCGGCCCCGGCCACGAACTGCGCCGCGCCATTCGTAACCTGCACGGGCGCACTACTCGACGTCGCCGTCCCATTGCTCGCCACAGAAACTGAGCTCGACGACACAACGGCAGTGGTAGACGCGAGGGTGGTGGAGGTGATGGCGGTGACGGTGGAGGACGCTACTGAGGAGGACGACACTGGGGAGGAAGAGGAAGAGGCGGTGGTTGAGGCGGGGGTGGATGAGGTGGTGGATGCGGGGGCGGAGGAGGAGGAGCTAGCGGGGGCGGAGGTGGATGACGAGGCGGCGAGGACGGAGGAGCAGTCTGCTTGTGCGGCGCTGAGGACGGCTGGGTTGGTGTTGTTAGCTTGAATGCTTGGGGAGAGATGGGGTGTGGGGATGGGGAAGGGGAAGGGGAAGGGGAAGGGGAAGGGAGACGTACAAAGAGCTTGATCGGCTCCACAAGACGAAAGGACACAGCTCGTGGCCGCGGATTGAATCGCGGCCTCGTTCGTAGCTGAGCATTGGCACAGGAGATCGGTCTCACTGCATGTAGTGGCCGAAGTGACCGCGTTGGCGATGCAGGTTGTTGCGCAAGCGGGGATGGCGGCTTGGGCGAAGCCTGAGAGAGCCAGGATGGCAAGCGCGGAGTAGGAGTACTTCATTTTGAGGGTTAGACTTGTTGGATGGTGGGTGATCTGGGTTGCCGTAAACGAGTGATGGCAAAGCTAAATTGACGGATCTAAGGCTGTAGTTGTTTCTGACGGAGGATGAGGAGGGGAAAAGAAAGGGAGAATGGAGAGGGGACAGAGGTAGAGGAGTTATATACAAGCATGAGATGAGACTGGCACTAACTCCACCTCCACCT
The DNA here is from genome assembly GCA_003988865.1 of Phialocephala sp. D728. Lineage (NCBI taxonomy): Eukaryota > Fungi > Ascomycota > Leotiomycetes > Helotiales > Mollisiaceae > Phialocephala > Phialocephala sp. D728. Next base: position 23,289 of record QYAJ01000205.1, on the reverse strand, counting down.
CCACCTCACTCCCAAAACCAGGAACGGGAACCGATTCGATCCCATTCCCTTGCTGCACGACAGTAGCACTTTGCCACAACCAAGCCCAAGACCGAGACCAAGAAAGGTAGATGCCTTCCTCCACCCAGCCCATCCCGCATCGGGTCCTTCTCCCGAAAGAAGCAGCCCCTGTATCCCGATCCTCGCACCAGCGCACATGCCGATTCGAGAATCAGCAACGTAAACGCCCATCTGTGGATCGTGCGGAGAAGGCTGGCTTGTCAATCAAACGCTGCAACCAACAGCACCTAGGTAATCTCGGTGTCGAGGCTCCTTGGCCTGTCATCCGCATACTTCATCGCTGTCCTGTAATACCACGGGCCTTGCCGTGTCTGTGTAGGACGGAGATCTCCAGATCGTGATCATAGCAGAAGCGGACGCGAAACGAAATAGGATCGTTGGATTAGAGGTCAGACATGACGGTTGCGCAATCGTACTGTGCTTCGTGCCGTATTGCGGTCTGATGTTCGCTGAGAGCGCTGATTCGGTGCACGCAGAGATGCAGGAACAAACTCGATCCAGATCAAGCGAGCGGTACGGAAAGCAGGAAACGGAAACAGCGTCACCGCACTTGCGTTGGTAGGATTCCATCGTCCCTTCAACCTCTCGCAGCGAAGGCACAAGCTCCGTCCAGTAGTAAATAATTAATTAATTAATTAATTAGTAAATGCGTGTCTTATTCTGCTCCATGCAATGGACGTGTGGTTGGTGGTTGGTTGTCCACTGATGGCTGTCAGACGTCCGATGTCTCTCGCTTGCCTTTCGGACCGGGAGCTGTTTGAAAGGGGATAGGGTCTGGGGTAGTGCCGGGGCTGCGCAGGGGGGTTGATTTGTGTATGGGGAAGGTGCATGGGGGAGGTGCATGGGGAGGTTGCCAAATTGCCAAACTTTATTTCTGGGGCACGTTCGGCGGGACAGGGGGTGGGAAGGGGGAAGGGGAGAGGAGAGGAAGGGGCCGAGGTGTGTTCGTCCTTCTGACATCTGATCGTGCCTGCTCCGAGGATGCGCCCGACTTCGTATCCTGCTTTGCACGTGCTTGCATCGACATTCGACGTCCGACTGCTTTGCGCGTGGTGGTGATGGAGCTGAAACGGGGGAAATGCCACTCATGGTTGAAGGACACAATATCCATCCATCCCTATTGTTCGACGCGCCCCAATTTGGGGTGATGCGATTGAGCACTTCAGCATTCCAGAAGCAGTGGATTGGTATTCGCATCCTCGACTGCCAAACTTTCAGTACCCTTAGCTCGGAGCTCATCTCATCCCCGATGATTGGTCACCCCGCATTTCCAAGACTGATTTCCCTGACTAACAACCACCACCAAAACCCGGGTTCGACCTGCCCAACACAGCTGGATGTCGATCGTCCTCCCCTCCTGTCCCCTCCCCTCCCATCCCCTCCCAATAAAAAAAAATTCTACATATCCATGGAATTAATTACCTTTCCCCAGATCCCCGACCGAGAAAAGATCATGCGACTCACGCGTCCGTAGCGGGATTGACCGTTTTCGGTCTCCTTCTCCGGGGAAGGAGACCCAAAAGGTGGGTTCCGGGGAAAGGAGGAGGCGAAAAAAAAAATTTAATGAATGGGAACGACGCAAGTGGCTGCAGCTACGGCGTACGAATGGCGTGCGTGTGTGTGTGTGGGTGAGTGTGGTTTTCGGCGATGTTCGCTTGAGGTTGAGGTTGAGGTTGTTTCGGGGACAGAGCTCTTTCGAGACTGAAAAGGAGGGGCCTCGGAACGGGCGGGGCGGATGCATACAAGTAGTATGTGACATTGAGCTTGGAACGGATTCGTGTTTGGTGTTCCGGGTTGTGGGATGGATTGGACGGGACTGAGTGCGCCGGAGCTGAGCTTCAGTGAGGCGAATTTGCTGTCGGGAGGGTACAGTACTTACGGGTTCGTTATTTGGAGGAGGTTTTTCTTCTTCGGAACTTGCGTGTACGATAGTTATTCCGAGGAACTTAGGAGATGGGTTCCCGGAAGTTCGAAGCGTGAGGTTGAGTCGGCATACCTCATTCTGCTGCTAGAATAGGGGGACTGTCTCTCGTATCGTCCCAAGAGCGTGTTTTGGGGAAAGGTATGTTGAGATTCAAGGTGGTAAGCTGCCTGAAAGCCATGGATTCGGGACTCCCGGCTTTTTCATCTGCTGGTTGAGTTGCGTGGTACAGCATTCGTGAAAGACTTGTACAGATCATATCGACTGGTTCGACTCGGAGATTCTTGTCACACATGTTCGTACATCTGTAGCTAAGTAAAAAAAAATACTGCAGTCTCATTAACATTAAAAATTTCTATCTACTGACGATTACGCAGAGACGCGCTATACTCTACGCTTCACTAAAATCCTTCGCGAACATAACTCATCTTAGATCTAGAACTCGAAGAGCGGTCCACACAAAACTTTCCAACCCCATCAACTCCTTCACATCTCAAACTCCTGCATCAAATCCCTCCAAAATCCCATACCGCCCGATGAATCAACCATCCCTGGCTGAGTACCATCAGTCCCAAAAACCTCATACCCATAACCCCCGCCATCAAACGCCAACCCGAATCTGTCGTCAACGATCGCATTCCCATCAATCATGCTCTCTACATTCTCACCACCATTCTCTCCAGAAGCACGATCACTACCCGCGATATCAACATGTATACTTTCCTCCTTTTTCCTCATCCTCGCCTCTCTCTCCCCTTCCAAAACCCTCACTATGTCTGGGACATCTATTTCTATCTCCCCAGCTGTCGTTTTTCGGAGCTGAGCCTCTCTCGCATCCCAAGCCTTGAGCGTCAAATTCGCGATCGCGATATTCAGCGGGCTGCCGATTTTCAATCTACTGGCTCCGAGCCTCTTGAGGAAGAAGCCTCGATTGAGGACTGTCCATGCTTGGTCTACCAGCTCATGGACAGATGAGGTCGGTGGAGTGGACGAGTCAGGAGAAGCTGCAGAGGAGTGAGGATGGCGGAAGGGAGCAGAAGAGGCAGAGGCAGAGGCGAAGAGAGGAGTGCGGAGAAACAACAAGAGGAGGATATGCGCTGCGAACGGATAGTTCTTCTGCGTGTGCCAGTGGTAGAGACTTCTTTTCGCCTCTTTTGTCTCTTTCTCTTTCCTCGGAGAGAAATACGAGGAGAGAAGAGATGAGGTGGAGGTGGAGATGGATGGGTCGGAGAGTGAAATTATAGTGTTGAATGCGGATAATTGCGTCAAAGCGTGCTGAAAGAACTCTATTGTTTCTTCTCTCGTGGGAGCTGGTGCCCAAGTCGAGGACGCAGCAGGTTTTGGGAAGTGGCGAGAGTGGTGGAGCGTGATGTATGTTTTCGACAGTGTCGATTGAGCCATTTCTTTGGTATACTGGTGGAACGGGAGAGTGTGGTGGAGGTATTGCAGATAACTGCTTTCAATTATCGCCTGGAGCTGCTTCAAAGAGTCTTCCCCGTAATCAGCATGTTGCTGAAGATCATGCAGATAAGAAGCGACCTCGTACCCCACAAGGACGAACACCATTTCTGTCACTCCGGCGCTGGTTTCGGTAGGTGGCTCTTCCATATCGAGATACAAATCGCTGTCATTGATGTTGAGCGGGAGTTTTGTATCCCAAGATTGATTTAGCAGAGATGAGCCCCCTCCGCTGAGTTCGGCAGTATGGAGATCGAGGAGCACGAGACGCCACCAGAGACGTCGACGGAGCTCGGTTTGGAAGGGTGGAAGTGCGTGGGTGCTGCCGTCGCGGTCGAGGCCCATGCGATGCGCTATGCGGATGGCGAGGCCGGTGAGGGAATAGAGGGATCGAGGGTCCATATGGAGGACTGATGCGGACTGGAGAGACATCGTCAGCGGAGCTTCGGAATCTGTATGCTTGCTCTGTTTAAACTCACCAGATATAGGACGAAGGCTTGAAGCGTGATGATATCGGATGACTTGAGGAAGCTTGCATTAACGAGAGCTTGATGAACACCGTGTTTGTACCTCGCCACCAACGAAATTTGATCTTGGGCAAACAAAGTCATGCTTTCTTCAGCGCTCAGCGAAGTCGCTGCGAAGTAGTAAATACTAAACATCAACGCTTCCATGCTTTTGGAAATGTTTTCCAAGTCACCAGTCACTTCGAGTATTTTCTGCTGAACGGTAGGGGCGTGCAGGATCTTCGTCAGTGGATTAATTCTATCGAGGAAGATCTGCCATAGTCGGAAAATGTGAACTGGTGAAGGATGAAGAGAAGCTAGGTTCGTTTCTGCGGCGGGAGATCCAACGATAAAAGTATCTGCGTCGTTGAACATCATGTCGTAGGTCGTCATGATCGGAGTTTTGAGGGTTTCCATGTCTGATGATGAGCGGAGAATCTCTTCGCCATCGAGAAACTGCAATTTAAGTATCAGAAATGATTCCGGACAGAAGTAACGGTACGCACTTGATCCGTCAGTCCAGTTCCATTCGTCCTGAATATGTCAGTAATTACTTAACCAAAGTTTCAGATACCATGAGATCTTACTTCTCAAGGTATGGCGACCTTTCTCTGGTATCCTGATGGTTCTGAAGGTTCACCTTCTCCCTGATCACGAGGTTATCACTTGCATCAACTTGGCCTTTCGCAATCTTATCAACATCCGCTCCATATGCCCTCAATGCGTCTTCATATCGCTTCAAGCGTGTTAGAAGCTCCGAATAATGTGCTGGGCTATTCTTCCGTCTCGACGGTGCTGCCAGAACGCATTCGAGCCCCGCCTTGCAGCAGTTTGTGCAAGGATCTTTCCTATCACATTTGACCTTTCGCTGCTGACAAAGCTTACATGGCTGTATCCGCGGAACGTGAGTATGTAGAGGAGTTGATAGTCCTTCATTCGCCGACATGCTGCTTCTGTTTGCTGTTCTCCTGATGATGATATTGAGGAGAGGTGGGATGAGGAACCCTGTTGCTAGGCGAAAAAAAAAGGGACTCGCCTAATTCTCGGCTGTTTCGATTTGCCGAGATTGCTTCACGTCTTATGAGAATTACTCATACTTTCGGTGAGTCGCACACAGTATAAGGTAGGCCATGGTCAGCAGCGCAAAATAATGATTTACCCATCAGAAATCGCCCTTCAGTTTGCTCTTCAGCATCTCCTTTCTTATCTCTCTTGACTCGTCAGCTCTCCTTTACTGTTTACAACGAACGCAGAGATGACCTTTGAAGATACTCCATCAGGTGGCAATTCCGAAAAGATAGATATACCACCTTCTACCGCACGGCAAGACAAAAGGATCAGATATGATGCCGAGGAGCCTCCAGAGCAGCCGGTAACATCCCAAGAAGTGACTGTTTTCCCGAAAGGATTACCGCTTGCACTTACACTGAGTTCGTCAGCTTTGGCTATGTTCTTGATTTCATTGGTATGCCTATCCCTCTTCATCCAAAACTTATCAACTAACCAAAACCCAGGACCGAACCATCATCGCTACAGCCATTCCCAGAATCACAGATGAATTTCACTCTTTGAATGACATTGGGTAAGCCTTTGTAACTCGCAAGAGACATTACTAACGTTCGCTAGCTGGTATGCAACCGCTTACATGATCACAAACTGCGCCTTCCAACTCATGTTCGGCAAGATCTACAAGTTCTACTCTACGAAATGGGTTTTCCTCCTCGCATTCAGCATCTTCGAAGTCGGATCGGCCATCTGCGGTGCCGCACCAAGCTCGGTGGCTCTCATCATAGGACGTGCTATTGCAGGTTTGGGAGCTAGCGGGGTAGTATCGGGCAGCATGATGATACTGGTTCACACTGTTCCTCTGCATAAGCGACCTCTTTACGCTGCCATCTTTGCTGCCACCGTGGGAGTTGCTTCTATACTCGGACCAGTTCTCGGCGGCGTCTTTACATCTAATGTCTCTTGGAGATGGTGTTTCTACATCAATCTCCCAATTGGCGCTATCACGATACCTGTGATAATTTTCTGTTTGAAGACACCAATTCCAAGCACAACAAAGTCCACACTCATGGAACAACTGGCGAAATTGGATCCTCTTGGCACGCTCTGCTTCGTGCCAAGCATCATATGTCTTGTTCTAGCCTTGCAATGGGGAGGGACAACTTATGCTTGGAGCGATGGACGAGTCGTTGCATGTCTAGTCATCTTTACTGTGCTCATGCTTGCGTTCATCGGGATCCAAATCCGGACAGGCGAAAAAGCGACTGTTCCACCTCGAATTATCAGACAGCGAAGCATAGCATCAGGAGCCTGGCTACAGTTCTGTGGTGCGGGTTCTTTATATATCCTGGCATATTACATGCCGCTCTGGTTCCAGGCTGTCAAAGGTGTTGATGCTGTTCAATCTGGAGTTCGAATCCTGCCTATGGTTGTCGCTTTGATCATTGGAGCATTTGCGGGTGGTTTCATCACAAAGAAATCTGGATATTATGTCCCAGTCGTGGTTGTGAGTGCAGTTGTAGCACCAATCGGAATCGGATTGATTACGACTTTTGAACCAAATACGTCACATGAGAAATGGATTGGATATCAGGTCATCTATGGTCTTGGACAGGGAATGTCGATGCAGGTTGCTCCGCTACTTGCTCAGGCGGTTCTCGGCAAGACTGACGTTTCTATCGGAACTGCAATAATGTTCTTTGCACAGCAGCTTGGTAGTATTGTCTTCATCGCAATTAGTCAGAATGTTTTCCTTGACCGTTTGTTGCGAAATCTGAGTGGAATATCTGGCCTGGATGCGAGCACGATTCTCAAGACTGGTGCAACAGATTTGAGGAATATTGTTCCAGCTGAGGATTTAGGTGCAGTGATTCAGGTGTACAATGGCGCCGTGGTGAAGACTTTTGATATTTCGACTGCCTGTGCTTGTTTAGTGGTCTTGTCTGCCATCACCATGGAGTGGCAGAGCATCAAGAAGAGAGAAGTCGCCAAATCCACAACGCAAGAAGGAAATGCATAGAAGCAGATAATGACAGGATTTTATGTGAAAGAGGACCTTCTTGATCAGATAATTGTTTCATTCGGATGAATGCGACTTATATTAACAGACTTATCACTACCATTGTCACGTGGGCGTAACTTCCTCAACGGCGCTGACTGCGCTTTGATATTCCTTTCTACAAAGAACTAATTTTTTGATATAACTAAACTCGATTTCAATCCATATTTGATCTCATTAGATTCAACTGCTTTTGAGATGCTAAATAGCATCACGTGCTACTCTCCACTGCACTGTCTGTGCGGAGCAGGGGGGTCTAGGCGGCAGACCGACTTCACACCGCGAATCTCCTCATCATCTTCTACCACGATTGCACGCTTCACGTTGTGTGACCAAGTTTCAAACCATTTCCATGGCTTTAACATCATTTGAGGCCTTCCCGACACTTCCAAGTGAACTTCGCAACGAAATATGGATCGCTGCACTCCCTCAACCCCGCTTTGTGATGGTTGAAGAGAAAATCACCGAAGACTACGACGGGACGAAATACGATGATATTATTCTTCTTGCTGAAAAGAAGATAGGCATTCTCGGCCAAGACGCGCGAACTGACCCTGCCAAGGTCTGTGCCGATGTCGTGGCCGAGATTACAGGCGGCAGTGATGAACTTCTGCTTCGACTCTTCCGACATGGCTATTCTAGACGCGAGTGGGGAATGTCCCAAACACAACTTGAAAGTCATGGATTCAATACCAATAGACCTCGACCAGACCTCAAATCGCTGGGTCTTCTAGAAGAATGTGGACGTGAAGTGATGTACAATGCAACTTTTAGCAGACATCTATGGAGTCGAAGTCCTATTCCGGCGCTACTTCACGCCTGTCAAGAATCTCGTCATGCAATGCAATTATCTGGGTATGAGCTCGCATTCGCAGCCGAAAACTCAGAGCCAAGAATCTGGTTCAATTTCAAACATGATGTTCTCTACCTTCTCGGCCACCCATGGGAGAGAGAAGTAGACATGGGAGAGGTCAGTGCCGGCCCATGGAACATGCATAATTTGCCATCGAAAGATCTTATTCGCGTTGAGAAATTGGCTTTGGAGGAAAGCTGGAATAGGATGACAAACACGTTGATTGAGGCCGTACCCCTTCCCGGGCATCTCAAAGAATTATTTTGGGTTGTGGCTCATATTCCGATAGATTGGGTTGAATGTTGGCCGAAGAAAACCATCGAAGATGTAGGCAATGATCAATGGGGCCACAGAGAAGTTGAAGGAGATCTATGGGGTTACCTGGAATGCGATAGCATGGAGTACATCGATAACGAGATCACGGATGGGATTTGCCTGGGCTACTTCTATGAAATGAATGCACGGGAATTATTGGACTATCGAAAACGCAATGGAGGGAGCAGCGAAGGGTTTTTTGCTCTCCACAATGCGCAAACCCAGGACATACTTCAACAGCATAAAGAAGACTGTTCAGGATCATGGATGATCCCCTCGATCAAGAGAGTATATATCCTTACAAAAAAGCAGGCCAATATCATTCTCACTCGGCGAGAGCGGTTTGTGAAGAGAATGCGGGATGTAGAAAAGTATGAGAACGAAGAAGGTCCACGACCAGAGGACAGACTACCACACTATGTTGAGAAATACTGGGCTCCATTTGATGATGAATACCATGCCATGTTGGACATGTACTACTACGATTACTATTAAGAACGAATTCCATGCTAGAACTGGGCTGGATCGAGGTTTTGGGTATAGTAGGGTGCTGAGCAAGATGCCGTTTTGACGAAGTACATCGAAGATTGTCATGGATAGAGGCCTGTTGACCTCGTCATCTTTTTATGTTGTCACTGAACAGCGTACATATATGTATACGATTCTTTGATAAAGCAATGCGTTGGGCATATTACGGCTTGCAGCAGAATTTATGGAATGAAGAATGGTAATCTATAGAAGCGGACTGTTGGTGAGGGCTAGATTTGCGGGGTCCCGGGGAAGAAAAAAGCTTAGAGTCATTTCCCATTTGTCAAGCCTCTTTTCAAACTTCTTAAACTTTATTCATGGTCCAAGTAAGCATTAATGTACTGGCACAAGTGTTTGAACCATGCTTCCATGAGTGGGATGAAGTGTCATGTGGTTCATTCTCTCGAGAGCTAACCGCGTAGCCTTAGAACATTGGTATGATACTAACTCGCGAAGCCAATAAGTAGCTTCGATCTCAGCTGCAGCTAATCGGCTGAGTCAATATCAGCATAGTTTCCGAAGTTTTTCGGGAATAAGACTCTCAAAACTCACCCCTTTCATCATTCCTCACAAGCGAACTTACCCCACACTACCCCGCATTGCGCTCCTTTATCACCATTCTCTCAACCCCCGCTGCAGGAATATCCGTCAGGGTATTATCTGCACCGCACTGACCAATCTCGTCTTCTAATTCGAAATATTTGTTGCCAGAAAAATGGAAGGTACGTGTCTCTGTGGCGCCATCACAGTTCGGGTCAAGGATCCGGAGCTGTTTTCGAGGCGAAGAGGCCATATTTGTCGATGCGTGAATTGCAAAAAGACTGCTGGTTCTGGTAACACTGTTTGTTCAAATTTGCTAGCATATAAGCTGATCAGGTCATCCCAGCAATGGCATCGAATCTCACAATTGAGAATGAAAAAATCGAAATAGTTGGCGAGGAGAACTTGAAGAAATACACAGATACGAAGACTTTGAGTGGGACGCCTCTTGAGAGGTATTTTTGTTCTACATGTGGAAAGTAAGTCGTTATACTTCTACTTGTTCCTTCTTGAATTGATGTCTTGTAGTCCAATTAAATCTGTGACGCCTTTGTATGAAGGAAAGACTGTTTTGAAGCTTGGCATATTCCCTCAGATACCGACGCCTGAATGGGAATCATTCTCGTCGAGGAGGCAGGAATGGGAAGTGCCGCTTGAGGGAGCAGTGCAATATAAGACGAAGAGTCTTGGGGAGAAGATGGAGTGAGCCATGAAATATGAAACTGAGCAAGGAGATACTGTGCCTAGCCAAATAATCGTATAAATTATCGTGTCTAAGACAGATATTCACAACTGCACCCCCTCGCTTTCAACTGACTCGATAACTTCTCGGTTAATTACAGATAGGGAACTTAGCCTATAATGTTTAGGTTGAGTGTTTCGTATACTCCAATAAGGACGTGCCTTAACGATAAAAAGGACTCGAGTACGATATAGATCCGTGAAGCAGCGTATGGAAAAGGAGCAGAAGAAGGATAGCATGGCAATATTTCTTGCAAATGTCTCATCGACGTTGCTGGAAGTCCCCGGAGATGATCCTGGGGGTAAAAACGTAAAAAGGATCGATATAAACATGAAAGCTGCAAAGCCAAGCAGACCAAAACAAGATATTTTCCATAGCTTGAGCATAATTGTTGTGGGAAATATAGAATGGATTGCTGCAAGGTGAATCCCACTATAAGCTGCGAGAATAATCGATAATGCGACGAGAAGCACAATGAGTTCAAACGTATATACGTCACTATCCTTAAACTCATCCCAAAGGATCCGTTCCTCAGTTGATAGCAATTGAGCCCTTTTGGCTGATGTTCCGGTGTGGGAGTTGGGATATTTTTTGTCAAGCTTCGCAATGAATTTCCCAGCAAGGTCGAGTCGATCAAAGTCTTTCTCGGACAGATGTACCCGAGACACGTGGTCTTCCTGAATCCTAGGCCAGGGTCCAAGCCTAGAGCACAATGCTTGGCCAGTCTCTAAACATATGGCTGCGCTTTTCATTCCTGTATCAGGCACAAATTCCCGGGATATTGGTTATGCAGAATAAAGGTTTAATGTGCCGGCGCCTTTGTTGGCACCATCAGCTCTTATTGCGAAGTCGAATTCTTGTTGGACTTCGGTGCGTACGAAATGAGTGTTAACTCTCGAATCAGTCATATCCAGTGGCTTTTCGCCAAGCTTAAATCTGGAAGTTCCGATATAAGGTGAATTTTTTAGGTTACCAAACCAACCAAAAGATGGGTCCACCAAGTCTTTACCTGTGTCCAAAAATCCACTGTTCCCTTCCCAGCGAGAACTTGCAACAAGAAAAGCGAGCATCTCCGGATTAATGTTTTGCGCCAGAGTTGGACACTGAATGTCATAAGGTTTACGTGCCCATAAAACATAAACAACCAAAGCGCAGAATATAGGAACCAAGGTATGCAATTCCTGTATGAATAATGGATAATGGATGCCCGGCGATAGCCCGCTCTATGGCTTGTCCTACCACCCAGAGGACTTGGATACATGCCAAGCTTTTCGGGAACATATTTGCCTTGCTTTTATCTTCAATTGAGTCTGAAGGCAAGTCGATGAAATGCCCTTCTTGGGCAAGGAACAGCAAGCCGTCAGAGGTCAAATTTGCTCTCTCAAGCTTGTTGTGAAGATGACTGATATCGACAGCGAAACCATCCATAGTAGCGTACCATGCATAAGTCATGCAAATAGATACATCGGGCTCGTGGGTTCGACAACCTCATAAGATTTATTCTGTAAGGTTTCGCGAATAACCTGAATATTCTTCTCTGATGAAGTCTCACGCAACTCTTTTAGACGTTTCAAGAGTCTTTTGGAACGATACCATTGCATAAATGCCGTTGTGACGACTAATTTCGCTGCGAATAGCGCTATGAGAAGCCACTGCACTTTACGCCATCGGATGCTCCAGAAAGATTCTCGATGAGCTGGAATATTGAGATGAATGGAGGTCTAGACGTGTATAAGAAGTGTAAGTAGATAGCTGTAGAGTAGGCTCCATGTGACACGGCCGGGTGGGTCGGCAACCCAGCCTGGAGCAGCTCCTGTATTCAAGGCGGTCAAGTTCCGAATGGGTGCAGCAAAGCTAGGAGAATTGAGAGTAATGCATAGAGCAATTAGAAAAGACATTTCTAAACGAGCAGAGACGGATATTTCAATCTTAATAGTACGATTGTGAATAATAAAAAGGAAGGCGAAGGAAGAGTGAAATCATGCTATGCTATGCACTGTAGGTTTGCTGCCTCAACTCAGCCTCCACTACTTCGACTCAGAAAGCCTACTGTATCATCGCGGAAGGTCGTAATATTATCTCTGGCGTTTAAAACCAGACTGCACAGGAAAACCTCACCAGGCTTCTGCATCTTATTAATAGACACATCGTGACTCCCACTACGTTCCCCTACACTTCACTACATGTAGCTGCATTGAAGGGCAGCTCTGCCATGGCCACTGCTGGCTCTGTGCTTCCAAAACAGCATTAGAAACAAAAACTTGAGTGAAGAGGTAAGAAAGTAATTGACGCTTTTCAACAGTCGTATCTTCGGCTCCTTTTCTCGGAGGACCTTTTATTGCGCTGAAGATACAAGGTTTTTTTGGAGAGAAGGGAACTGAGGATCGCCTTGAAGCAATCGCGGATCCGGCCGCCATTCCGCCGACTCGAACTTCTGCATCTTCAACTCTCATAACCCCGATTCTCCCCTCGCAGGAGAAATCCCTCACAATGGGGAAGAACAAACGGCAAAGACTCTCATCCAAACCTACAAACGCGCGCAAACAACACAATACCCTTACGCGCCCTGCCTCCGTATTGAAAGCCTCTAAATCCGCTCCGAAATCAAAACCGCGTACCCAAACCCAGCACTCGCAACCCACAATCCCTTTCCACCCAGACGAGCACATCCTTCTAGTCGGAGAAGGGGACCTCTCGTTCGCCCGGACCCTCATCGAACACCATGCCTGCACCCACATCACCGCGACGGTCTACGAAAGCTCACTCGTAGAACTAGAAGGAAAATATCCCCATGTTGGCGAGAACGTGACTATTATAGAGGATGGAGGCGGAGTGGTGCGGTATGGGGTTGATGCGATGAAGATGAAGCCTTGGACGAATGGGAAACGAGGAGAGGGCACTATGGAGAGGATCATTTTTAACTTTCCGCATGTCGGCGGGAAGAGTACGGATGTGAATAGGCAGGTTAGGTATAATCAAGGTATGCCTCTTTATGAAGATTTAAACTCTTTTGCGAAGACCTATCGATGCTGATGATTGATTGGCAGATCTCTTGGTCAAGTTTTTTAAGCAGGCAATACCATCGTTGTCGCCGAAGCATGGTAGTTCCATTATTGTTACGCTGTTTGAGGGAGAGCCATATACGTTGTGGAATATTAGGGATCTAGGGAGACATTGTGGGTTGGAGGTTAAGGAGAGCTTCAAGTTCCAGGCAAAGGCATATCCGGGGTATAAGCATGCGAGGACGTTGGGTGTGGTAAAGGGAAAGAATGGAGAGGTTGGGGGAGGATGGAAAGGTGAAGAAAGATCGGCTAGGAGCTATGTGTTTGTGAGGAAGGGAGAGAGTGCTGTGAGGGGAGATGGCAAGAGGCAGAGGGAACAGAGCAGTGATGAGGAAACTGATGAAGAGCTCGAAGATTCAGGGGCATGGGAGGGCATTGAAGCTGCACCAGAAGACGAAGATGACAATGACATGATGGAGGAAACTGATTGGGATTGAGAACTCATTTTCATGGCTGTGGTCTAAGCAGTGACCTGAACTCCTTACGCATGAACGCCAGTTCTCGAATATCCTACCGACTTTTATACCAATATCCTTAAGTTTGGGCTCCTAACTGCAACTGGTATTCCACCGGCAACAGCTCTATGTCTGAATCAGACCTGGTTGAAAACCATTCATCCCGTTTGGTATAACAGCATCCATCATTGCTGGCTGTGCTCCCACGGAAAGTGGCAGAAGTGCTTCTCCCAATGCACCCTCAGGATGCAATGCATACATCGGTGCCTCCATCGCATCACCATCAAAGACCACCATATTTTGGATTGGCTGTTGACGAGCACCAAGAACGTTAATAACGTCTTGTGCAAGCTGGCCACCGAGGACAGCAGTAACAGGAGCGATTTCCGAACCCAGACCCTGCAAGAACTTCCGCAGAACCTCTGATCGCATCGTCTCTTCCGGCAGACCCAAAGCCTTGTGCTTTTGCGTGGCGAGAACAGTGAACATTTTCAAGTCCTCTGTTGTGCTTGGCAGACGTCCATCCTGAAGCTGAACAAATTCCCACAGAGCACGAAGACATGACAGAATGGGTGTAACGGCCTTCAATCGTCGTTTGCTCTTGAGAAACTCAGCTGGTAGGGCAGCAGCGTCGCTCGCCAAGAACCAAGTAGAATATTGTTCGCGCTTTGTGACCAACTCAACATTCTTGCCATTCTCCCTTTTCTCTTTGACGTCAATCACACTTCTTGTTCGTGTCTCTACCCCAATTGTTGTAGCTCTGTTACTCTTCTCCCGTTCCACTACATAGTCGTGTTGAATGAGATCCGAGAATATAAAGCCGTAGAAACCATGGACACCCGCCGCATAGAATGGTTTGTGATTGATTCTTGTCGCCGTATTGATGATGTTCAGGGAATCTGGCTGCAGATCTGTCGCGATCACAATGTCGAATGCGCCAAAGTAATCCGGGCCCTTGCTTTTAATGTCGTTCTGATCCACGATTACATTGACTCTCGGGTTCAACCTTCTGATCTGCGGTGCAGCTGCCTCTGCCCTATTCATGCCGATATCTGCTTCTGAAATGAAGAATTCAGCGCCCAAATCACTCTCCGTAACGAATTCGTGGTCAACAATTGTGAGGGAATGGATGCCGGCCAGAACGAGGTTCTTGGCTACTTCGTTCGCAAGGGCTTTCATGGTAATAAGGAGTATATTGGCATTTCGAATCTTCTCTTGAGCTTGGACGCCCCATAGTCGGATTTGACGATCGTAGAGCGCGATTTCATCTGGCAATGGTTAGCTGAAGTTGGTGTTGACGAGAGGGCAGATCGTACCAGCGCTGATGCCTTCTGGAGCTGGAACCGGCACGTCGATTGCAATTGGAAGCTGGTCCGGGGGTGGCATGAGAGAGGCATCTGTGTTTTGATCCATATTTGCGTTTCTAAAAAGTGATTTGTGGGTTAGAAGGAAGAGGTCGAGGATGGTCTCTGCCTTGAGCTCTTTAGGACCGCAAGAGGCTACCGTATGCTGGAGAGTTCGCTTTCATGCCAAGTTAGGCAGACCTGGTGCTTTCAAATAAGTGAATTTCGGGGAATTGGCGGAATAGTCTCAAGATGGGATGAGATGTGAATCTGAATTAAAATAGCAAACAAACGCAAAGGCAAGAACGATCGGCGCCGCGGTTCCTGAGCCGCATTTCTTTATCGCGATCTGATAGGCTTCATTCCAGCACCCCACAAAGATAGTTTAGGCGAGAGTTAAGTCATTCGCAACTCTAAACGACGACATCAATCCTTTGAAAGAAAATCTGTCCCGATACATGCGCACTCCAGCATCGATTTTACATCCTGCAATCGCATACATATAATAGCTGTTGTCTGCCGTCTCAACTCGCGCTCGTACTTGACTGCAGACGACGTTCATCCCTGGCCTCGCTGCCAAAATTCCATGCCGAGGCCGCTATCATTAATGGTGTGTAAGCCTTGATTACCACCTCTTTATCCACAACGACCGTTTTACTCATGGATTCACGACAGTCTGGTAATTTTGATGACCCTCCTGCCTCCGAATCCTATCGCGAGACGGCAGATCGAATCGTGCGCGAGATCCTCAACAATACCACTCAGTCGTCCGATGATATCAGCCCTTCGGGGGAATTATACAGAGCAATAGCACGATTCCATCGACGAAGAGGGCACCCGCCTGGCCAAAGTTCGACTGAAATTACCATGGCTTCTGATCCAGATTCCGAAAGACGTCAACGGTGGCTTAGGAGAGAAGGACTTGAAGCCTCGCCTTTGTTTGTCTTGCCATCTCAACCGGTCCCTACAGAACCCGCCACCCGTGAAAGAGCTGCATCGAGACCGGCGGGTGTGATGGCTAGGAGAGGGGCTGTTAGGAGAGGGTCTGTTAGCAGACCTCGTATGTCAGGAAGCGACCGATATATGGAGAGACATCGAGCGGTGCTTGGAGAGAATGCTACCACTGCTGCAAGCAATGGCCTAGCGGATCTGCAACATGCTGGACGACAACTGGAGCAGGCAAGCTCAAATCTCCGAGCTCTCCTAGATGATCCGGTCCCGAACATATCCTCCCCTACCCTCGAGCCTGAGTATGGCAACGAGGCTGAGCGAAGAGTAAAGCGACGAAAGATCGACTCGGACAAATTAGACTCGGGATTCAAGGGCTTCAGCTATGGACGGTATGGACAGGTTGAGCCTGGAAAACTCACGATGGAGATTGTCAGTTGTGATGGCGGCATATTCCAGGAGCAAGCAGGTAATTATTCGGCAGAGAATGTGCTGAAGAATGATTCGACGGTGTATTGCACAAAGAGCAATCGATGCAATCTGGTCCTTCGACATCAAGGAGCTACGGTATTTTCTCTGAAAGAGTTGATTATCAAGGCTCCTCATTCTGGATATACTGCCCCGTAAGTTGCGTCGCCGGATTACAGATGCAAAGCTAACAGATATAGTGTCCAAGAAGGGATGGTGTTTATTTCGATGTCGTCTGATGACCTATTGACGCGAACTGCCCAGTACCAAATCCAATACTCACCACCACGGGCGCGACGATCAACATCTCAACCGAACGAACTTCCTATCATATCAATCAGGCACAATGACGACGGTACAATGACAACAGCCCAGGCCCGCGCTCGTCGATTATACAATATTGGTTTGGAAGATGAGGATTGTGATTATCGCACGGCTCAGATTCCACCAGAATTTGCGGAAAATGCTCCTGCATTCCAGGTCACAACTGAATGCAGCGACTCCGAAGGCGACGAGGCTCTTACCCATCCATCCCGCCACAGATTACATCGAGTTATGGGCCTTCGATTTGAGGACTCGGACAGTAGCGACGAGGAACCTACCGCTGAGCATAGTAGTGCATGGCATGAGGATTACTTACTCAATTTGGGTCGTTCACCACGTCTGAGACGCCGAGAAACCGCGAGTAATATTACACTAGCTGAGGCAGAGGAAGCATCTCAAATTGCAACTCAAGAAGCTATTAGAGCAGTTGGTGGAGAGCTCATGGCACCCCATGCAAAGTTCTTCATCGAAAGAGACAAGAGCAAGTGTACGGTGAGATTTGATCCTCCGGTCACAGGGAGATTTATCTTGTTGAAGATGTGGAGCCCACACCATAGTGCTTCTAGCAACATCGACATTCAGAGTGTGGTGGCGAAGGGATTTGCAGGACCGAGATTTTTTCCAGCGATCGAAATGAGGTGAGTAGCCAAGGCATTTGTTCCATTGGGGAGCATGATAGCCTCGGATATTTGCAGTAGACTCGCATTTGGGAGATTGCAGCGTGTTGTCTTCTTGTTACTATACCACCGCCTTCGTACCTACTTGCATACCAATGCATCGATTTCATTAATACAAGCACATCCTTACATCCGCAATATTCCAGCCAATTGGTACATCCAGTTCCTTGCTCGAAGCTGTTTGGGTTCGATTTTGCATTGCTTTGAGACATTCCTTTGTCAATATATGCCCATATTCACTATCCCCACTAGAATACTACGGTCAAATGCTGTTCATTCATTGCGAGCCTTAATTGGCTTAGTGGCATCACCTTCATCCAACCATCCATTCTACTTTCGTAACAATAAAAGTAATAGCTTCATGTTCCTTCTTCCGATGCTGGTTGACCGACTTATCCTCACTCCTTGTACAAGTAACAAACCTCTATAATCGCGTCTCACAATCCCATTCCGTCCCCATCTCCTCGCCGACCTCTCTACAGAGCTTTTGAAAACTCTCCACTATGATCCCATCTCTGTTTTCTCCCCTTTCACTGTCGTTTTCGTATCCGCGCGCTCTTCCCAATTTAAGTTTCCGGTCAAGCGGCTTGTAACCATGCCACCTGTCTCTCTTTTCAGGCCAGAGATGAACAATTTTAAGAGGACTTTTTGCACCTCAATAAAACATAGGTGGATAAGTATCTATCCTCTTTTTTCAATTATTCTCAAGCCCAAGCGTTAGAACAGTATGAGATCTCTATATCCAAGATCGGCGGTGTTGAAGCCAACTCCGTGTACGCGATACGACGATGAGCAGCTCATGTCCCTGGTCGGAATGAACATCTATAGTGTCCCCTTTTCATTTAGCGAGAGTACTCAAGCGAGCGAAGCTCCTGAAACTCAGGCCGCATCTTAACAGCATTTATCAATTTACTTGCAGCTCTTCAACACTTAATACACTTCATCAATATGAAGCATGGTTTGTGTGAGATATTGGTCACGTGCTATCATTAAGATTGAGATACTATTTCATCGCTCGTCCAATGCACTCGACAATCAGCGGCCGACCAAACATCCTATCCTCTCGAAAACCAACCACGCTTCTAATATCTCAATTCATGGCTCCGTCACACGATTACAGCTTCTCTCGCATTGCTAGCAGGCTCCTCGGATTCTGTCAGCAACTATTCCAGCGAGTATGTGGGTACTTACATCTCCGATTGAATTCTGTCTTGCAACCTCATCAAATAGTTATGCCTCATTACTCCCTGCAGGTGCAGAAACATGGAGTTTTCCTGTTGGTCCCTTTAGCTGGTAGATAGTCCTATCCTCAGTCGCATATCGCGTAACTTCGGGCTGCTGCGCTGGTACGGAAATGGGCCTATAGATCTGCGTTGCAGTAATCGGAGCTTGATGTTGTGAAGCAGAATATGTCTGCGCAGTGGTAGTTCGGAACTGTTGGATCGGCTGTGGCATTGACGTCGGGTCTGTCATAACCTACTCCTCATAGTGCAGAGACGATTGAGATGAAGCCACATAATCCTGTCGAGCGTCAAACTACATCGGCACACTTTGGTAAGTGGTGGTCCTAGTGCGACTTTGATCCAGCGAATAGTTTGAATTTTGATTTTCATTCTCGTAACAAGCCGAAGATTGAAAAAGCTTTTTCAAAAATTGGCCAGTTTTAAATAGTGCCTGAATGATGCTAACAACAAGTTGTGCTGTACTGATTGGGTCGATGAAACCCATTGTGTGCGTGTGACCGTGTGGAGAAAGGTATGCAAAAGGATCCTGGTATTGGGTCTGAACTATGTTCCCTGAAATATAGCTGGTGAAACTGTTTCATATGATAAAGTGCAGAAAGAAAATGACTAGAAAGCATCTGGCTTTTATTGAATTTAAGAGCATGCTGCAAAAGCCACTACACTAGTTTGAAACTGGTGGGGAGATAGCAGTTCGAAAATGATCTATTAAAGTCATGAGAACCAGGTTGTCCACCCGGAAGCAACAATGTCTCAGGGTACTTGCATCAGAGAACCATCCACGTGATACGCACCTCAACGAAGTTTATCTGGATGAAAGACGCTACAAGATGTTAATGGTATGAAGATCGGACATTTTCAAAGCCTTAGTCCACACTGAGTGTCCACTCTACCGTTAACCACACTTCATCTCGACTATCTTTCAAGCCAGATATCTAGAAAGCAATGTACTCCGCCACGCTCACCCTTAAATCCTTGATAAAAGGTGGCCTCCATTCTGCAACTTCTGGAATACACCCTGTGGGTCCCATTTTTTGCTCTGAGCGTCGTGAAAGTCCACCATCTCCTTTCCATAGCTCTGTAAAGGAGATTGTATAAACCCTGCATCATTCATAAATTTGAAGTCAAGGAGAAGCCCTTTAGACTGAGCCGTGCTTTCAATCGCATTGACTAGATCACGGAGTTTTCTGCGTGCAGCTACATCATCTTCTTCATCCGTCCATTCCACTACTATTCCCAACCCTAAGAGTCTCGACATCAGTTTTAAGCAGCCAGGGCCAGAACAAGTGAGACCTACATGATTGTGGTTCCGCGCATATGTTCATAGAATTTCCACCACGAGCTACGCCTTTCTCCACAGCAGCTTCGCCGATAGGTTGGATAGTGAAAACTAGACTGAACTTCGAGTCGCTTGCAATATCCCGGAGCATTTTGTGTAGATCAATATGAAGATTGGCATCCATTCGCACAGTTGCTGTTCCAGTCTCTCGTCTAAGAAAGGTTAGCAATCACTCTTGAAAAGCTCGGTGTCCTTACTTCGCTTTTCCAATCATGCTCAAAGCTTGGCTCGCTGAAAGCTGGGTTCCATGAGTTTCTGGCAAGGCTACAGACATTGGAATTATATGATTGAATACATCAAAAGCAGATGGCGTCCCTTGAGTTTGTCCCTTGTACAACATGCCGGCTACCAAAAAGCCGGCGTTGAAGGAGAGAAAGAAACCGATACGGTCGTCCTCTTCCATAGCCATCTGGACTTTGACGGTTGCTTTCATGACTTCATCGATATCGGCTGGAGAATAGACTTTAACGGTGTACCACAGATGATAATCCGAGTATGTTTGAAGATCACATCGGGTTACGATACCTGCAGAGAATTGTCAGGATATGAGACACTGGGAGGGAGCAATGATGCCCTTACCAAAGTTTAGACCACCACCTTTAAGGGCTTGAAAGAGATCTTGATTCTCTTTGGCATTAGCCTGAACGATTGTGGAATCGGCAAGGACAACCTAGATATTGTATCCTAAGTCACCGAAAATGGCAAAGTCAATGGGAATTGGGTTTCGCACCTCGAAGTTTCGGACGTTGTCGCACGCCATGCCCCAATGATTTGAAAAATGAGACATGCCACCTATTTATCGTATCTTAGCTCTATTTGCGAGCCGTGGTATCAACTTCTATGACACATACCACCGGTGATAAGTCCTCCAACCCCAACTCCACTCGCTCTCCCTCCTACAACTGTAAGCTCATATTTCTCTAATTCTTCATAAACTCCGTCCCAGGTTGCACCTGGACCAACCGAGGCCGTCTTTTTGTCTTCCGATAGGACGATCTCGTTCACTAGGCTCAGATCCAACAGAACACCAGATTCGCCAATGCTCGCGCATCCCGGATTGGAATTATGACCTCCACTACGGACCGCGAAGTGACATTGCATGAATGACACGATCGTCAATGCAAGAACGACTTCGATGGTGTTCTGTAGTTTGACAATACAAGCTGCAGGGAGCCAGCATGTTGTTGACCAGTTTTTGTGCTGCTCCTGTTCGTATGATGACTCTGTTGGTGTGATAACGCGGTCATTGAAGAGGATACTGAATACCTTGGCGGCACTCGCTGCACGAATGTTTAGAGAAGACTTCTCTGAGGTATTGGTGGTTGAGTTTAATGTGTCTGCATTTGTGGCAACGATGTCTTGATATTGGCGACTGAGAGTGTGGAATTTGGTTGCCGGCGCATCCAGCACGGCTTGGAGTTGAGTTGATAGCGACGCCATGAAGTGGTAGATCACAACCTTGACGCTTTTCAATATGAACAAAATTGCTGAAGGTGGGAAGTCATATCAATAATATATAGACTTTTTATTCTCAGCTATGTCAGCCGGAAGTCGCTCCGAGGTTAGCGATTGGAACGTTGGACGATCGGCACTTGCTGACTTAACGACTTCGATTAAGCCTGGGTTGCGAATAGTGAATCCGAACCCGAATCCGAAAATCTCGGTCGTGGTATCATCACGTGAGCAGTTTCCGCAAGATATACAACCGCGCATGCTATTGCGACTTTGAGATTTTCTAACATCAACATACTACCAAAACAAAATCAGCAAATGGAGAACCAAGAAGGTCAGAATAATGGCTGCAAGAACAACAGTCACAAGAAAAACAATCAAAACTACTGGCCTCAGAAGCCTTTATCCATCGAAGATGATGGAGCTGAGATCCCTCGCACCTTCCCTCCTGGACAGAACCAGGTCGCAGCCGAACCTATGGTAGAGTTCTATAGGATGCCACTCAGCGCGGCAATGGCCTATCTATAGCAACCGGGCACCACGACGGCTATGCCAGCTCAATCTGCGGCTATCCAACACAAGCTCATCCAAGCCACTGGAGCTCGCAAAGGCAACGGCAAACGCAAAGGCAAAGGAGGCAAAGACAATCAAAAGACGACTGGTGAATCTTGGAAGAAATCAGATGACACGCCTATCTGGCAAGAGAAGCCCGTGGAGAAGGCCATATGCGGCAACTGTGACATAAAGGGTCACTAACTCATACACTGCATTGGTCCAGTCAACCACTTTAACTTCATCTGGGGATGCCCATAGTGTAATGTAAACACACACATCCTAAAGTAATGTTCATCATTCGATGCAACAAATTCCGACGACCAAGAACGGTTTGTCAAGAATATGAACATTCATCGTCGCCCACCCCTCGCATCCTCGGTCGCCGACAATCGACACCTTGTATAATGGTAGTCACGTGCCCTAGCACCCCACTTCAAGCTCTTCCTTCCTTAGACGCACCAAATATAGAAACCCATTACAGTCAAGGACTAGAGACCTCAGACGTCTCTATTTCTTGCGGTAAGGACCTCTACACCTTGAAACGCAAGAGGGCGGCATATACTTAAGGAGGATGCCGTGGACAACGGACTTCTCCGTGCAGTATCAATTCGAGAATCCGGACTACTGGAGGGGTTACCGGTGTGCCAGGTGGCCCGGGGATGACGTTGTCCTGGCTGATGGGGACCTCATCATGGGAGGTACCGACGCTTCCAACCACCCGCCACAGAATAGTGGTCAAGGTAGCCAAACATCTGCTGCTGCCCCCGCTACTAGCAATTGGATCGCAACAGAATGTGACTGTTCCCATGAAATGCGAGGAATTCATCAAAGCCCAGGATGCAACGGATTCAGAGGGTGTTGGAAGTCAGGGGTTGATGCCCCACTTATGAAATGAAGATTGGCAGGAATATCATAAAATAGGGGGTCTCCCACTGTAAAGTAATGTTACATCGATGAAGAACCCATGCCCTCAACATTGCCGTTCGACAGAG
The DNA here is from genome assembly GCA_003988865.1 of Phialocephala sp. D728. NCBI lineage: Eukaryota > Fungi > Ascomycota > Leotiomycetes > Helotiales > Mollisiaceae > Phialocephala > Phialocephala sp. D728. The sequence goes on along the minus strand of QYAJ01000205.1, from coordinate 446 downwards.
GGAGGGAGTAAATGCTACAAGCTACGACTCTTGACTCGATACTGTAGGACAATTGAAAACTTGATCAGCCAACGTGCCACTTGTCCATTGTAATTGCCTTTTGCTCATGTGACGGCCACTAACTTCATGCAGTATGATGCGTTTTGTGGTGTACATACAGTATTAGTCAGCTGCTTTCACCTACCATCAGTCTCGAACAAGCCCCAGCGCCGACCGAATGCAGATCTCGTTCCAACAAATATATATGTGACAATCCTTCGAAAATAAGTCTACTCATTTATTCTATGCGGTGCATTTTCGCATCTGTCGTTTCGAATCTCTCACATTTCTATTATGCATTGCTTCTACGAGATTACGTATTTAAGGCTGCCTTCTTAAGAATTTACATTAAAAGCTTATAAAGTTTATTGCATTTTTAATTTGTAAATATAAAAAAATCTTACTTA
>QYAJ01000204.1:0-52465 GCA_003988865.1 Phialocephala sp. D728 | reverse complement strand
TTGCGTGGTTGAGTTTTAATTCAATTTTGAAATCTAGTGGTGATATCGGTTTTGCTGGTGTTTTGGTGAGGGTGGTGTTTGCGCACGGGAATTCGGTTAGCGTCTCCGGGATTTTGCCAGTCTCCCCGCGACCCACTCACGATGTTCCAGACGCGGGGGTCAGTGTGAATGTCCAACTCGACATGACCACCTCATTTTTCTCGTCTTCTATTCTCCCCACCGCCAACACCCTCAACGACTATACCATGCCAACCCTCTACCCGAGAAGATGAGATTGAGGCAATGCGGTCTCGTACGGGATGGTAAGCTCTCAGTCTGGTTTTCGCACTGGTTGAAACTTCTGCTAATTTCTGCCTGAACTTCTAGTCTGACTTGCCGTTCACGAAAATTGAAATGCGACGAAGCCAAACCCATCTGTGGACAATGCCGGAAGGGTTCTCGCGAATGCCAGCCGAGCGATGGTGTTGTGTTCCGACATCAGCAGAATGCGTCAATGAACGGGAATGGGGAAGTAGAAGAAGGCAGTGGTCGATTGGGAGGGTTCTATGCGTACAGGAATACCTTCAATGAGGACAATGTATGGGTAGAAGTACCTAAGACAGGTAGGACAATTATGTGGGCTGTAATGGTAGTAATGTTCCAAGGCTAATCAGAGATCCGTAGTGACGTTCCTCAACATCACCGACCCGTACAACATGGAACCAAGTCCTGAACCAGAATATCAAACCAATTCAACGCCTATAATCGTTCCACAGTTAGAGGAGAGACCTGCAGAAAGTTATTTCAGCATGTCGTTCGATCAAACGTCTGGACTAGAAGCTCTATCCACGGCAGCAACAAGCAATTTTCATTATATACGACCGTTGTCGGTTCCTGTACCATCGCCTGGAGACACCCACGCATCACCTCACTCTTCTAATAATCTTAACTTTATATTGAACCCAACTAACCCGGAAACCCCTCACGGTAAGCTTGCAATCTGCTTCGGGCTTGCACGCGACTAACTCCAACAGCAGTGTCGACACCAGTAATTGATCCTTCACTGATAGCATCTCCTGAGCGCAGCAGTCAGTCATCCCCGGTCAGTGAGCATGAAGTTGCATTTCTCCTACGCCATTTCGGTGAGACCGCTGGCCAATGGTAAGCACCGTAGTATATACTCGGTCGGTTAGTGCTCACGATATTAGGATGGATCTCTTTGATCTAGGATGCTATTTCGCACATCACGTTCCCGTCCAGGCCAAGTCCAATCCACTTCTCAGATATTCGGCATGCGCATATGCCGGCAAGCAACTAGGTCGTGTCAGTGGACGAAAGGCAATTGTTGGTGGTTTTGCCAGTAAGCAAGCTGACATGGAATTGTATCCACGCCCAGAAACCGTTGACTGGGCGTATATTGGTGCGAAATATTACGATCGAGCAATATCACTTCTAATGGAAGAGCTATCGAACTCGAGGACCCAGGAGCCACCAATGACCCCAATGACTACAGTTGAAGAGACACTCACCCCACAGAGCACAACTCAATCACCCCACAGTGACCCGCGGACACCTGCCAATAAGAGACGTCGACTATCGAGACCGATCTCTTCCAGCAACGCGGACGAGACACTTGCGGCAGCAGCTATCCTATGTGTATACGAGTTCCTAGACAATGCAAACTCTGCTTGGGCTCGTCACCTCAGCGGCACAAAGTCATTGTTTGATCTGGCAGAGAAGGAAGGAATGATGCCAGTTCAATCTCCCACAAGTCCTGGTGCAATATCGCAGCGTATTAGACCATCAAGAGCTCGCAGAGCCACGTTCTGGAACTTTGCTCGACAGGACTTCTTAGCTGCACGTAAGTCAAATTTTCTCCAAGTCCAATCTTGTGCATTTAGCTAATGTGTTCCTAGTAATTAATGAAGGCCAGACGAGGCTGAATACCGAGGATTGGGATCTGTGGCGAGCTGCGGGACTCCAAATTGATCAGCAAGGCTTTGTAATACCAAGCAATACCCGCGAGACAACATTCCCCGAGCAGACTGTTATGAGAGAAGATATGATATCCAATGCCCTTATCTGGCTGATGTCCAAAATCGTCAACTACATGGCTTCAGGAGATTCCGTCGACCACGTCTATCCTCAAGATCCATCCAGTCCCACGGGAATCATCGGGATCAATCAGATGCTACTTTTAGAGAGATGGAAAGAGTTGGAGAAGGAGCTCGAGATCTGGCGACAAGGCCTTCCCGATACTTTCAAGCCGTGCGCACGCCTACCACCCGTCACTGACGGGAGTGTTCCGGTTGATTCAGCTCGTGCGATCTTCTCTGAGATCTGGTACAGCATACCAATGTGCGCATCTACCATGCAGTCATATCACATGGCTCGCACAATCCTACTTATAAATAAGCCTCACGAGTCGACTGCACGCCGTAGCACCCTCTCTGACAGACTCAGCTCCTACCGTGCTATCGAAAGAGAGGTCCATCATCACGTTCACGAGATTTGTGGCATCGCATTATCGAGGCCTGAAGGTAGTGTCAGGATCCACCAGGTGCAGCCACTGTTCGTTGCAGGCCAGTGCCTGAGCGAAAACCGCGAACGCCGTGTCGTCTTAGATCTGCTTCGTGGTACTGAGGCAGATTTAGGGTGGGCAACTGATTATCGTGTGAGAAAGCTGCTGAAAGAGTGGGGATGGAACCAAGAGCCAAGCTAAGGGGCGATCCTCCACATCCTTCATTTCTCGGCGTCTATCACGATAGATAAAAGCCATAATCTTTTCGAATAAAGCCACGGTCACTTATCTCGGGTGAAAGCTCTCGATGCAAGAATGGAAAAAGTTCCGAAACTCCATTGTCCATACGCGGCTTTATTCCACACACCAGATCGTTCTAAAAGCATCTATACGTTACACATCCTTCATTCATTCCGCTTCTTTACACGCCACGTTCTATATAGACTTATACACATGGGGTTTCACAATCAGAAGTAACCTTCTGCAAGTGTAAAGATGGGAAAGCACAACCGACGAAGAAAACGCTATTCAAAGGAGGGAAAGGAGACTCCGGATCTATTCGAAAATCACCAACCCTACCAGCGAGGTACACATGAGCCGCTTCGTATACCACCAGCGAGCTCGAAACGGGGTTACAATCCGTTCCAACAACATCTCCGACCTCAACGTCTAGCTCCAAATCCAAATCTGATTCCAAACCAGCGCGCGAAAAGGAAAGCTTCCATGCCGAATCAAGTAGAGTGGAAAATCCGTCAACGAAACCTGAAAAGATACCTCATCCAGATACTCAACCAAGCAGTCCAGAAGATCGAGCTGTGGCTCCCTGATGTGGATACGAGTACGACCCAACACTCCAGTGAGAGCGACGGCGAAGAAGAAATGGACTGGCAACCTGAACACGAGATTATCATTCCCCAACCGTGCGAGGTGAGATATGTCTGGGATCTTCATGCAGGTGCGAGGTTCGAGAAGCCACCTATTGAGGGTACGGGCTGTTGTGGATATCCTGGTGTTGGATTTGGCCAGAAAGGGTTGGGACTGGGACCTGGGCCAAGAGGTGGCATGGGGCTGGGGAGTTGGTGTCCGGGTGCGGCGGGTGCAGGGAGGGGGCTGGAGATCAGGAGTAATGAAGAGGGTATGCTTGATAGTCCTTGACCAGAATGGTCTGAGAATGTGGGGATGGTATTCTAAAAGAAGGATTTGTGAAGCGCTGGTGTTCTGGCGCGAAACAAGGTTTTGGGAAGGTGTGGGTGGTATGGTGTAAGGAGTGTGAAATATACGTTAGTTGTACCGGGAAATAATTCAAAGGTGTTCGTCATCCTGAGTTGGTTATGTATTTTGGGAAGATTCGGGCGCTTCCCCAAGCGCTTGTGCTGGCGCCCCTCCTGTTTGTTGGTTCTGTTAGTCCGAACCAGACTGGCGGGACGCAGCAACTTTTTGTTGCTTTTGTTGTTTTGAATCAGCTTTTCGAGACGCAGTACCTAGGTAGCTTATTATTAGTTTTCTTAAGCGCAAGTGCAGCTGCCGATGCGATTGTGGCTGTGACCGCGGCTGCGACCACGGCTGAGGCTGTCGGTATAATTATTCAAGTCTTCCCCCAAGACCACTCATTTTCCATTTCAATCATCATCTATAGAGGTATAGAAGTATTACAACAATGCTGCTCGCTCACCAACAACTCTCAGCCTTCAAAATATTGACCTCCGGTACCCTCATTACCTGGGTCATCCTCATCTGGATCTACTATAACATCGGGCTCCTTGGCAATTGGGAAGGGGGCTTAGCCGAGCATGAGGAAACCGCATCCACGACCGGCATCCCAATGAAGATATGGTACAAGCTCGGCCCCAACGGTTTAGGCAAACAGTCACGACAATGGATCGATACCTGCCTCAGACAAAACCCCAGCTATCAATTCCAATTCATGACAGATGTCTCAAGCGACATGTACGTCACAGGAAACTTCGCGTCCCGTCCCGATATCGTCGACACCTACCTATCCCTACCCATCCCTATTCTTAAAGCCGATCTCCTCCGGCACCTACTCCTCTTCACTGAAGGTGGCATCTGGAGTGATCTCGATGTCTCTTGCGAGAACACGCCCATCCACGACTGGGTACCGGCGCAATACAAAGAAAATGCCAATCTGGTGGTGGGATGGGAGTTCGATATGGGTTGGGGAGATAACGTAATGCGCCAATTCGCGAGTTGGACTATAATGGCAAAGCCAGGTTCTTCCCATATGATGATGGTGATCGAAGATATTCTCGGCGCAGTGCGCAAGAAGACCGAGGAGCACAATGTTACGATTTCCGACCTGACGGTGGAAATGATTGATGATGTGGCAGGTTTCACGGGTCCGAGAAGAATGACGAATAGTATTCTCAAGAGTCTCGCGCTGAGTCTTGAAGTTGAGAAGGTTAATATTAGGGATATTTCGGGACTGGAGGAAGAGAGGTTGGTGGGTGATGTTTTGATCTTGCCGGGATACTCGTTTGCGAAGGAGTCGAATCGATATGTAGAGAATCAGACTCATCTGGTTCCGAAGTTGGTGACGCATCATTTTGCGGGGAGTTGGAATAATGACCGTGGTGGGGAGTGAGGCTGGGTGGCTGAGGAGGGGCTGTCTCATGGGACCATATCCCATTGGGACGGAATGGAGTGAAACGTTGTTGAGGGTGCGCTCAGTCTACATGATACAATTGAGCTCGAAAATATAGCTTCAAATTCAGGAGTACCAATTCTATTAAGAATGATGTTGCATATGAAGCGCCGCAAAGCATTGAGCCTCCCACCTTTGAACATACTTATGATCAGTTAGAATTTGCAAGAAAATAAAAGGCTAAGTGAATGCATAGTCAAGCGAGGGGTAGTAATCAAAAACCCCAAAAATATAAAAAATTGTCGAAATAGCAAAGAAAAATAGCAAAAGAAATCATCTTGCGAGATCCAAGCAAGCCTAGGTGTAAGACCTACCAAGTCAAGAAGTTGGCACCTTTAAACCGGTCGAGCCAAGACGCCATAAAGGTATTTTATGAACTTGCGAGAATCCAATCAGCGAACACGATTTGCTTGTTTAAAGCTGTACCTGTGCCAACGCTACTTTTTACCGAATAAGAAAACAACCTTATCTTGATTTCTCAAACTGCTTTCGAGTTCCGTCATCGAGGCAAAGAACTAATTCACAAATTTCTTCAATACGTAATCTTAATTTTCAGCTCAAAGTGGCATCGCCCTCATTATTGCGAGGTCATCAAATCTAGAAAGATAGTCATGCATTCAAAAGCTCAAAGTCTATGAAAGATCAACATGATCCTGGCATTCCGTCATAAAGAAGTAACCACAACAGCGCCGAAGCTAAGTACACAATTGAGAAGCCTCATGGTAGTCAATTGACCTCGTCAGGAACGAAGAGAGCATCAATAGCTTCATTTGTTGTAGCAGCTCCAGTTGCCACACCATCCTTCGCAACCTCAGCATCAGCAGCCTCAATCTCCTGAAGCTCCTCGTGGAAAGCGGTAACATCAATACTGTTGCGCTCAAGTAGAATAATCAGCTTGCGACTGAAGTTCTTGAATTTCTGCTTCCGAAGACGACTACGCTTCCTTAAGTCATCAATGGCCTTAGTCTTCTGCTTGTGCATCTCCTGCTCATGCTTAACATCGCCCCGCAACTTTGTGATCTGCTTCTCGAGGCCAGCATTCGAGATGTTACTACTATGGAATGTCTTGCGTTCGAAGACTTCGGCACACTTTACCTAGTACTGCCGATGCTCTTGCTTGGCAATAACTTTAAGGGCCTGCGATGTGTCAGTGTTCATATTCCTCCAAAGCGAAAGCTGCGCGGAACTCACAAAAATCTGGTCATGCAAATCCTTCGCCGCAAGTTCATGACGACCAATCATGCCAAGTAAGCCACCTGCAGTATTGATCTTGTCGGTGATGGACGAAAGTGTGACTTTGGCGTTGGAAACAGTACCTTGTCGGCAGTGATAGAGGTGTTAGGAAGTCCGGAGGTGCTTGATGTCGAGTCTCTGCTGCCTCCCGTAAGAAGCTCATATTCGGAAGAGGTCTTGGAGGTTTGATGCTGGCACGAGGATGGGGTGACTTGGTCTTGGAGACTCCAGAGGTCTTTGAGGATTTGGGATTTGCCTGAGTTGTATGCTTGCAGGTGGATGGTTTGGAACTGGTGGTGGCTATGTCGAGGTTGTGATTAAGGTGAGAAGATGTGATTGCTTAATGTGGTTAAGGAGGTAGAGTTGTGTTTGTTATTAGAGAAATATTTGGAGATTGTGAATGTGAAATTATTGGCTCTTGGAGATTGTATTTTCATTGAATCTATACTGACATTTTAAAAATTGGAGATATCCCTGTAATCAAATTGGCTTAGCAGGAGAGTGCGAAGCTGAACGAAACTTAAAGACAATCTCAAATGATTAAAGGCATAGATCACGTTCTAGTAATTTCACTAGTTGAATTCCATCCTGCCGTGCCACTGAACCCATTGTATTTTTGCTATGTCTATCCATCCGATTGAAGAAGAACCTGAAAGTTTGCCTGCCAAACCAGTACCTCCCCCACCTGTCCTGCAGTCTTCATCCTCTCTCCTTCATCTCTACCCACTTCCTTCACTTCCATTTCATCGACCGGGATGTTGATGTTCACAGGTTCGCTTTCTGAGTAATGTCCAAGCCGTCTCTCTCTGACCTGCGATCTAACCAAATCATCATACCGATACATGAGCAGATCCCGAGGTGTAATATCCTGTCGTCCAGCTTTCAAAGCGGTGGTGAGTGCATCTGAAATGCAAGCTTGATGAGCACTTGTACCATAAGATAATTTTTTGACATACCTTTAATTTCCTACGAAGAATAGCCCGGGAACCGAGATATGAGGCCAGCGATTCTCGCGGAAAACTCGTCATTGGTGAGGATGATAGTTGATGGGGAACTGGTGTTGGCGCGAAGATGGCCCGGTGACTTGGTCTTGGTAATGCTAGAAGGATTCGATGCCTCGCTGTCGTTCTTGCTTGTCGGCCTGACCTTTGACTTGGTTGATTTTGCTGACATTTTGGATGGTAATCTGGGGTTGTTCGAGACTGGAGTTGGTACGTGTTTTGTGAGAGTCTGAAGATTGTTGCTGTCAGGAAGACTCGAAGAAGGAGAAGGCTGAGGCTGTATGGTTATGCGTGGGAAACGAATGTACTAAGTAGACTTAAGATAAAGTGAATAAAAGGTGTGCGGTAATTGCAAGAGATTGAAACTGGGTGCAAAGCTCGAAAATCATATCATGTGCTGCATACATCCTATGATTAATTTCAATAGCAAAATGTAATACCAAGGGCTTCAAGGCTGGTTCTATCTTCAACTCCACTTGGCAAGAGACTGTTGCTTGATTCTTTCTCAGGATGATGACAACTCTAGCAAATCGGAAACTGATTCATATAATCTCATTTTACTAGTGTGAGAAGAGCATTGATGAGAGTGAGGACATCCTCAATTCTACCCAATAAAATCAACGCAGTCAGCTCATTCTCCCGTTCACCCACTCGCTCTGTAGAAAATTGTCGAAATTAGCATAACATGTTATCAAAAACTACCCATCATACCCTAAATACTCTGGGCCAATATTAAACCCTCCTTTAAGGTTTCTTTTCTTCCCCTGTGCTCCGTAAATTGAGGTGTTGTTATTCACTATCGCGTTCTGTAAGCAATACTTTTATCGATATTGATTGAATGTGGTGAAGTAAAGAGAGGAAGGAGAATAGGGGAGCAAAAAGAAGAGGGGAGAAATACGTTTAAGTTCTGTGCGCGAATAGCCTAGGAAGTTCTCTGCAAGTTTATCAATAGATGAGGCATAAGTGGAAGAGGAGATATTGCTAGTGTTTGACTTCAAAGGCTCGGGGAATGTCGCCTTTGTGCTGGTGGTTGGTGAAGTGGAGTTTAGAGTTTATGGAAGCGACTTGTGAGTGTGCCGTGGGTCTCGATTTTCGTTTGAAATTGGAATTAGTTTTGGTTTTGGTGATGTCGGACGATTTTGAAGATTTTTTGCTTTTCTCGGTTGGTCTCTTGTCGCCTTTTGTCTTGGAAGCACCGGAAGCCCATGTTGATGCTGATGGTGTGGGTAGGTTAGTAGATTGTTTCCGGATAGGACTATTTCTTCAATTATGGCTAGGAGGGCTTGGGATTGAGTATGAAGCCTCGTGAGAGCTGAACAGTGAGTGGTATCAGTTGAAGGAAACAATTTAGAGAACGTTGATCACGTGTTATGGATATTTGAACGGGAATATAAGGACGGCAAGGAAGCTAAGAAAGTAGAATACTTAATGAAAAGAAACACACCGGCTATTTAGATCGAGAAAACCATTACTTTGTGAGCGAATGAGGACAAGCTTGGTAATTTGAAGAAAGTGTTATGTCGTGTTGAACACAAAGGCAAGGAGGGACGATCGCAGGATGGAAAGGTTTGAGAATATTTTTTTGATATTCCGATATCCTTGAATATAACTAGATGAGATGAAAAGACATAAAGGAGACTATATGTAAATACGGGGCGATGGTATTGAAACTGGGCTGGCTCGCTCTTCATCCTAAAGCCGATCTCGTGAACTGCCATCCACTGGCATTGGTGCTTTACAAGTTTTCATCAACTCAGAATCTATCTGAAGAGTTGTATGTTCAGTCAAACGATCGCCTTACTCTTATTACTGTAAGCGGAAAAGGAGTAGTGTGGAGGTGAGACCATGGGAATTCGAAATGCAGAGCAAGGGGTGCGTATAGCTCCGCTAGATGCACCCCTTGCATGAGAGCACGTCGACCAAAGCTAGCAACGCGTTCCAGCGCAAGAATTCAACATCATCCCCAACCTTCAATATCTTCCAACACCCTTTCAACACATCGCACATTCCTGCATCCAGCTCAATCGAGTTTACATATCCTTCGCGACACACATTCCTACGTCATAGGCATCCAGCATGGCGGACTACACGCAACTCAAGGTTCCTGATCTCAAGAAGATTCTCCAAGAGCGCGGCCTCGTTGTTTCTGGCAACAAAGCAGACCTCATCGCGAGATTGCAGGAAGATGACAAGAAATCTGGTGGCGCTACAGGTATGCTTGTTTGATTAATGCGCTCTGCCGTCTCTGCCCAAGATGCTGAGATCATTTTCCTTAGCTGCTGGGGAGGACGAGATTGACTGGGACGAGGATGACAACAAGGCAACTGCACCCGTGACAACGGCACCCGCTGCTGTTACGGCCGCAACTGGTGGCCAAGGTCCAGTCGATACTCCTGTCGCCGTTCCAAATCAGAAAGTCGACGTCGATCCCTCTACAACTACAGATTTGAAGGTTACTGGAGGTGAAGACGCGCCGAAAGCGGTAGACGGCGCTGTTGCGTCATCAGGTGCTACAACGACCGAGGCAGCTCCTGCTCCAGTCCCAGAGGCGTCCAAGCAAGACTTCAGTATCGGACTAGAGAAAAGTGATGCGCAGAAGGAGGCAGAGAAGCGGGCTGCTCGTGCCAAGCGATTCAATATCCCAGAGAACGAAGAAGCGAAAAAGATGGCAGAACGAGCAAAGAAATTTGGACTGGAGGGCAAAGATACCGTCGTCAGTGGTCTGGACTCTGCTCTGCCCGAGCGACGACAAAAGCGGGCCAGAGAGGAGAAGCAGGGCGGGGGAAGGGCTGCAAAGAGACAGACACCAGACCGAAGAACAGACGCCAAACCCAAGGGTAATGCGCCATCATCGAAGAAGGAACCTTTCGGAAAGGTCACAGACGACCCGGTCGAGAAAGCAAAGGCGGAGGCGCGAGCAAAGAGATTTGGTAAGGCCGAAGTTGCTGCCACAACGAATTAGGATCACGACGAATGATTTACGGTCTCACATCTCCCTTGATATGGGTGATTCCGATTTTCCGCTTCGCGTTGTACACTAGCAAAATTTGACACTGTCTGGCAGCGATCACACTGAGTTCATGGCGTTCTCGGAGAATGAAAGGATCTTATTTCTGCACCTAATCCGATTCAGTCATGTACCCCGCAAGTCTCTGTGACAATGCTGCCGCAAAGTTCCCGTTCTCGAAGCTCGTCACATCTTATCACACACTTCATGAAACGAGTCGGGTGGGACAGTGGCTTGAGGCTTCGGTGGTATTTCGTTTCGACTTCTCTCCTTGCACATCTCATCAAGGTTACGGCTGCCGCGGGATTACTTGCTTCAAGGTCAAGGCTCGCGCGGATCACACCTCCCCCGTTTCCATCGGACGTTATCTTAGTCTAACAAAGCAGCCTCTGCGCGACGGGTAGGGTGAATCATGTATGGAGACTGGCATTCGCGAATGAGCACCCAGAAACGACGTTCGACGTTCTAATAGGCTTCTGATAGTTACCGGTTCTGGACCATGCTTTCTGTGCCCCCAACCTCAGGATCCTTGGCATCTCGCGGAGTAAAGCCTGGCTCCGGAACTATACTCATGGTTCTGGGTGGATTTTCATGAGACCGAGGGTACGAATGAAGTTCTAAAGATGATTTCTGCTGACTTAATAGGTTCCTGAGATTGAGTGCTGACACGAGAGCTTACCAAAGGAAGGACTTGTGCCATATAGAGACAGTGCTTGTACCAACAAAGCAATCCTTGTTTATCCCGAAGTGGAATCATCCCAAGATTTGATCTAGACTGGTAGGCTTCGTATGACATCGAGCCTCCAGAAGTGTGGAATCCATGGAAGGAAGCTCTAACGAAGCAAGGTTTACACCACCCTTTCGTCGTCACGTTATTTTGACGAAGCTCAAGACGGTCAGGATGGCGAGCCACACTTTGCGCAGGGTCCAATGAGGGGTCGTACATCCCTGCTGAGGTGAAAACGCCCTTGCTGATGCTGGAAGCCCATCCACACCTCGGTCCCAACGTTCAAAGAGGCTTCCTTCGGAGCTCGCGGCTAGTTTCTGATAGACATGATCCTCCATCGAAGGCATCAACGACACTCAATTCTTAGAATTTGCCTGCCACGTCAACGCATGAATTCCAGGGCGAGAGTCTTCGAGTGTGGCGAGTGCCTCGCATCTTCATGCAGACTTCGCCACAATGGCGACTGATAGCCGCGCCAACGCACAAATGCCCCGGTGGTGCCTCCGCTAATGCGCGCTTCAGCTCTGCTGGGAGCGTGATCTCAGATTGACTGCGATTGACCTGAAAATGGACCTGGAAATGGGGTTCAGGTGCACATGTCGCCGCGACGAGATGAGTCAGGTGGCAGGCTGACTGACATGACGCTGGTTCGATTCTGGGTCTCTCTGTCTGTATCTGGCACCTCAACGAAACAGGACATCTAGTTCATGATGCGATGGGATCGAGTGTCTGGGCAGGAATCACTCTTTCGCAAAGGGCACGCCACCAAACCTGGTGAATCACATGTTCGCTGCGATTTACAGGCATGTCTTGCCGGCTGTGATAATCCCTGCGTCTTCTGGAGAACTCCATCACCAAGAACTCCTAGTTTCCTATTCCGGCCGGCTTCGAGCAAGAGATAACATTTTAGAACGCTCATTGGGAGGAGGAGGTACATGGCGACGCCAAACGGGTAAGGAGAAACATGAAGTGCAAGTCCAGAAGTTTGAGGAGGGGTCAGGGGCTCTCCTGTGCCTGCCAGCCGCCGGAATTAAAAATTATCAGAACGATTGGCTGAGAAAATCCTGCAATAGGCCAATCACGATGCAGAACAACCTAGCTCTGATCACGGAGATTTTACGACGGACAGAAGGGGATGACAAAGTGATAGCAATTGAAACGTGATATGGAGGCTATCTCCACAGAGATACCTGCTGTTGGTGGAAGTGTACGGGGTCGGCCGCCACGACTGCTCCATCACTGGCATCTTGACGGTCTCTCGAAGACCTCCTGAAGTACCCTGGCCTTGGTCTTTACGCACGTAGAAGGGAGAGTGGAAAGGGAGGGAACGATGCGACCCGAGGGGGACCGCGACGGAGCGAAGATGACGGATTCGACATCGCATCATGGCAGCAAATCGTAGATCCGTCCCGCGGGGTCAGGCGCCCTTTACGTAGAACAGGACGGAGTACCTGGGTACCGCTGAAAGCTGATGTTGGGTCGGGCATGAGCGATACTGTTCAACGACAGGTTCATACCAAGACCCAATGACCAGCACATGATCTTCAGAAGCGCAGTGCCGCTGCAGACCGCGGAGGATGTGCACGAAAATAGACTGGAAAGCGACAAGCGCCATCTATGGTCTCGGTGCGCATCTCTTCGCCATCGCGCTCAAGCCGATGCAGGCCTGTGCGGTGTGCAAGCAGCGCAGCCCCGGCATCAAGCCACCAAAGTCTCAGAGTCCCAGACCGATGCAGAGGCACTAACCTCCACTAACAGCGGGCAGCCCAGCGGAGCGGTTGAGTGGGTTGACCGCACTGTGGTTCAAACTGTTTAGTGACCCTGTGGCTGGCACGGGCGTGCTCTCCCCCACTCTGCGGCTATCCTGCGAGCCCTGCTGGTGTTGGGAGGGAGGAAGGGAGGGAGGGAGGCAGCGAGGCGTGAGAGAGGGAGAGCCAGGAAGTCTCCCCCTACTCCCCTACTCCACCTAAGCTTAGCCGACGAATGATGATTCAGCGTCTAGAGGCTGCTCCTTAGCTGCATCCTCCCTTCCCTAGCTCAACTCCCTACATGCCCTCCCACGGCCTCCTCGACGTCGCAAACTCCCACCGTACGCAATTCTGCCTCACATACCTGCGTCTGGTCACCGCTCCAACCCAATGGTTTCTCCTCAAACCGTCCCCAACGGGGCTGCTTGCTTCTTATAGGTCTCCAGCACATGCGATGCGCGACTCTTGCAGAAGCGTCGCTGTCGGTGGGTGGACCTGCAGGGCGGCGCAGCGCGGTGTACGTGTGTGAGATGTTCTGCGCGTCTTGCCCGGCCGAGGAGAGTCGTCGCCGTTGACGTTGCTTTTGGGCCGGTTCTCTGGGCTTACTCGCAGCAGGCCCCCGACCACCTATGAGATGGGATTCACGTAGGTCCTTTCCTTTTGCAACGGGTTTCTGTTTCTATTCCAGGGCCACGACTCCCGGCGACTCCAGTGGCACTGGGACGGCGACCGCAAAGGCCGCCTGACGGGCACTCCTGCACGTTACCACTGGGGTTGGCATTGGCAAGGCAAACGAGCCCGACGCCACAAGCAAATATACCTCTCGTGGTGATAGCGACCAGTCGTCTAGTCACGGCACTTCCAGCATCGCCAGGCTTCTGGGTGGAATCTTGGCCTCATATCTATCTGATGGATCAGCCCGCTCTAAGTCATCCACAACCTCACGACCACCGCGACGTCGAACTGCCATTCCTCCAAATCCATCCAGCCGGCCTTCCGTCAAACCCAACTCAGGAAGAGGCGTGCGCTGCTAAACATCTCAAGCGCCTCGCCCAACAGCCTCCAGCACCCAACTAGAACCCCTCGTCTGCGGTTCCATATTCCCTGCACGCACACGATTACTAGTCCCCACACTCTGGTCTTCGATCGTCCCGAACCTACGTGCGACCCTTAAACTCGCGACCTCCACCTGGGGCATTCTTACTCTCTTCCGTTTTTCTGACTGTTCTCCTGCCAGAAATTAATTGCGTGGTTCCCCTTGCTGTTTCCTTTTTTGTTCGCCTCCGTCGCCAGTCGCACAGTTTCAAGGAGCCCTGGCGGTGCTATAATATCACAGCCTATATTTTTGCCATATCACCTGTCTTGGCTATCTGCACGTGCGAGTTCGTACCATATTGGCCGCCACTACATCACGCCTAATTATCTGCCGTTGCCGCATACGCATATCATATTTTGGGATGGTACCTTGCTTATAGTTATATTGCTTGTACCTGGGGAGCTTCTTTCTTTTTAGATATCAGTCTTCGCGGACGTTCAAAAAAAGTATTTCGGACATATAAAGTTACTGGACGTAAGTTGCCCCGCTTTCTCGAAGTCAATTGTTTGTTTTGTTGTTTGCCATGCTGACAAGGTGCAGATAGCTTTCTTCTTAGTACAAGTATATCTTACAAAGACCGCATCTTCCGCAAGGAATGTCGAACATATATAGCTCCTCTCAGTACTTATAACGTTGGTACAACAGCACAACGTTGGCAAAATTCTTAATGCTGCGACGATAGCAGGAAATATAATGGCTTCATACAAATCTGGGTTCGACCCCCCGCCGCGGCCAGGCGAGACAAGTCGTGCGAGGAGATTGGGCACATACATACAGCAGAGTGCTGCGAAGCAAGAGAAAGAGGAACATAGGGAGGCAGATATTGCACATATCTCGGGACAGATGGAGACAAGGAGGGGAGCTCCGTCAGCTGGGAGGCCACAACAAACTGGATTACCGAGACCCAGCATGCGCGATCCATCTCCCAGCACGAGGCCTAAGCTGGAAGGAACTAGAACAGGAAGCAGCAGCTCAAGTTTTGGATTCAGTCGCAACGCCCCCAAGCCAACCGCAGCACCAGCTGCGAAGCCGACTCCAGAGCTCCGAGGAAAGTCGTCCCGAAATGTGCTTCGGAGGAAACCTTCTTCAGTTGCGCAAGTGGACCCAGCGGGCCCGAAAGCAGAGAGGCAAGACTCTTCGTCGTCGGGCAAAGCTTCTTCGACAGCTACAGAGAGGAGGCCGAGCGTTGATGCAACATACAAGTCGGCCGATGCTTATAATGAGATCTTCGCCAGGCCCAGGGCGAGAGCACCAGTGACAAAAGAGCCGCCACAAATATATCCGGAGCTAGATAGGTATCGGTCAAGACCAGAGCCGACTGTTATGCATGGCAGAAATGTTGTCGAGCTACCCCACAAACTGTCCACGCAGGACTTACCTCCTCCAACACCTTTATTATCCGGAACCCCAGGATACTCAGGTGGCAGCCATCATCGATACAGTGGATACAGCGGTAGTGGCTACAGTGCGAGCCCGTCAACGCGATTTTCGGAGTCTCCTGGACCTGGCGCTTACAGCAGGGATACGACCCCCACCTCAATTTCCTCTCAGTCCCCTGGCATCCTGGCTCCGATGAAGACTACGACCACTCCAAGGCTACGACAGGGCAGTCCGGCTGTTAATCGACCTCCTCCAACCACCAGGAGGCGAGCAGCAAGCATTCCTACCGAAACTGAAGGGTCACCGCAAGGTCTTCCCTCATTACGAGAGTCAGTCACATCTTCGTCTTCGAACTCAACAGTCAAAGGAGATGGAAAAGGCAAAGAGAAAGAGAAGAAGAAGAAGAAGCGGTTGTCGCCATTACCACCAAGTCCACCTCCTCGAAAGTCATCTCAGAAGTTCAAGAAATCGAGATCAGAAGAGCCGGAAGACTCTCCTTCGAAGCCATCGCAGGCACCTGCAAAGCCTATCATGATGTCTCCTGCAGAGTCATCACCTGCGAAGCCTCCGGCTAGGGCTGCGACGAATCCCATCGCGAAAAGCACACCGCCAGTCCGACCGAGCAGAGAGGGTGCACCTGATCTGCAAACTCAATTGGGAGAATCTATTGCAGTCATCCAAAGTAATCTAACAGGACTTCCGCAAAACAGAAGACAGAGTTCGCTGCCAATGCCACGGAGTGTTGGGACGTCGCCTCAACTGTCCAGTCAACCTATAATGCGTCCTCACCTTGGAAGTCGATTACCCTCACGAAATAATCCATCACCCAGTCCTGTTCTGCCCTCACCTCGAGAAGCTACACCTGCACCTTCTGGATTGGGTATCATTCCTGATCTGCGACCGCACCAACCGCCAACGTCGAGAGGCATCTCACGCACACCAAGTCCAAGTGTTTCGAACACCAAATCGCGATTCGGGTTATTTGGCAGACGCACCAAAACTGCTCCTGAAGTCACGACTCTCGAGAAAAGACTTTCTAGGAAAGGACCAGCAGCTGGCACTGGCCACGAAGGCTACGGCAAATACGCCGCACGAGGACGAAGCAGCAGCACAGGCGGTTTCTCCAGCCGTCAAGGAAGCATCAGTCTGAGCATCGCAGGCTCATCCTCTCAAGAAAGCGTTTCCAGCACACGAACTCACGACCCCTTTCTCCTGCATCGCATGAGTCCTGTGATTATCGCGGGTGGGGGTGAGATTATCGAAAACCAAAATGCGAGTTCGGAGCTGATGCGCACGGAAAGCAATACGAGTCTGCTATTGGATAGAGATAGACCTTCTCTCGAATCCAAAGGATCCGGACTGTCGAGTCTCGGTCACGGTCATGATGTTGCGCGAACTACGTTATGGCCATCTGCGCTACCTAGAGATCCTCCTAAACGTGCGTCTGCTATTGCGATACCGAAGGGGAGGAGGCCGTCGGATAGCAGTGATGATGGTGCTGGGAATCCTTCCTTGGCTTTCCGTCGTTCGGCCCAGAGACTCAATAACTCCACGGGCGCACTGCATCTTCCTCGGCCGTTGAACTTCTCGGACTCGGTCGTTTCGCCGTCGATGACGAGTCTGGATGCAAGTATCATGTCTGATGAGTCGCAGTTCGAGATGAAGGCTGAGATCGGAACAGCGAGGAAGGGCATGCTGACGAAGCCGAAAAAGTTGGAGAAGAAACCCAAGGAGCCTCGGAAGTGGAATTTCTTCCATCGGTCGCAGCCCAATAAGGCTCCAGCTGAAGCTGTGCCTGCGATGCCGGTAACGGTGGGAAAGCCTCCTGCCAAGTCAGTGCCGCATTATGCACTGCTTGATTCGTCGGATGAACAGCTCGAGCCTGAGGTTGTTAATCTAGAGGATATTCTGCGTGATGCAGAGGTTGTCATGTTGTCGAATGAGGAGTTAGATGCGCTTCAATTTGGAGAGTACAAGGAGAACATGCGCCGGAATGAACAGCTTCGCACGACGCCGGCTCCTTCCTTACCAGATCTAATCCAGGTACCAGAACCCGCCGTGGAGACTCCGCCAGCTCCAATCTTATTCTCGTCACCAGAACCGATGCAGACGCCAGAACCGCCCAAGACACCTCAGACAGACCTTCATCTGACCCAGGAGCCAGCTCGAGTCCGACCAAGTCGATTGCCACAGGTTGGAAGGATCCCGAAAGTCATCTCCGCTCGACCTGAAACTACTTCCCCGAAATCATTCTCGAGACCATTTGCACGGCTTAGCACTGTTCAGCCTCTACTTCAACCCCTCGTCGTCGACAAGCAATCCGTCGCCGTTGGTCCCAGTCCACCGAGACCTTCTACACCAGAGCCTCAAGCCGAGCCGCAACCAGAGGTTTCAGCTGTTCCAAGTCTCAGACAAGAATCTGTAGACTCGAAATCAGAAAGCACAGCAGCAAGCCATCGCGACTTCCTCGCTTTCTCACCTCGCAAGAATTCCGAAGCTACGACAAGTAGCTCTGGAGGCATGAGTGGAATAAGCTTTGCTGGGACCACAGCCGTGATTCCCGCTCCAGACGACCCACTCGAGGAAGATGAGATGTGGGATGAGTATGATGATCTTATCGAGAACGATGACACGGTCAAGGTGCCAGTTTCTGCAACCTCGTCGCATGGAATGCCGTTCCAGTATGAGAGCTACGAGAGTAGACGGTTGAGGAAGAGCAAGATTCGTGCAAAGGAGTCTCCAACTTTGAAGTCAACGCCTATTATCAACGAACCGGAAGCGCCTGAGAAAGTCGAGCAAGAGCCTGAGCGAAGATCAGCTCTTACATCCTCAAGTGTGTATAGTGTCGATATGGGTGCGAGGTTGAAGGATGCTTTGAATGCTGTTCCGAGTCCGACCACGCCGTTGTCTTTCACAGAATTCTTCTCTGGGTACGGTGATCGAAATAATTCTGTTCACGCCGAATCAGCACAGAAGAAACGTCGCTCGCAGAGCAGTTCTCGCTCAAGGAAATCAAATTCATCAAGCAGTCACTCCCGGTCACTTTCTGGTCTTGTACCTATCGCTGAGCAGAACAATTCATCTCCTATCTCTCAAGTCAATCTTAGAGTTGGATCTATGACCGTCAGCAAGTGGCTGACGTTCGGGCATGTGCTGTTTAGTCCTGCGAGGGAGGAGATAGCAGAAACAGGAGAATCGTCAAAGCGCCATTCCATCTTGGTTATCGATGGTCTTGGCAATGGTTTGTTCCCCTTCCTCCATCATTCCCATCATCACTGACCATAGAAACAGACGACTGGTCCTTCTACGCCGCAGAAACATACCCCAACTCCACTTTCTACAACCTCTCTCCCAAGCGCCCGCTCTCCCAATCAGCACAACCCTCCACAGAAGGCACACCGTCCTTCCCGCTCACACCTCCCAATCACCGCCAAGTACAATACCTCTCCTCTTTACACAAATTTCCTTTCCCATCCAACACTTTCACCGTAGTCGTCTACCGCTTCCCAGCCGCGTCCTCGGAATCCGCCTACCGAAACATCATTTCCGAAGCGAAACGCGTGCTCAAACCAGGCGGCTATCTCGAAATGGCGATCCTGGATCTCGACATGATGAACATGGGCAACCGAGCTCGACGAGCCGTCCGAGGCCTGAAAGTCAAGATTTCCGTCGCAGATCCAGGCATCTGTCTTGGGAGCGCAAGTGATACTGTGCTGAGATTGGTCGGGAGGAGAGGTTTCGAGGGTATTAAGAGTTGTATGGTTGGTGTGCCTGTTGCTTCGACCATCCCTTATCCCGGCGATCCGTCGACCTCCATGCCTGCTCAGCAACAACAGGATCCCAAGACACAAGTATTGAAACAAGAACTCTCCCTCACTGACCTGCTACACACTCCTACCTCGCCCAGCACAGACGCAGACATTACGAAAATGGTCGCGAAAGTTGGGAGATGGTGGTATACCCGTTGCTATGAAAACACCATCCTACCGGCAACGGGTGATACGAGTGCGAGTATCTTCAGTGATGGGCTATTACTTGGGGAGTGCGAGAAGTGGAGGAGTAGCTTCAAGCTCTGTGTTTGTGTTGCGAGGAAGCCGAGTCTCGTTAGCAGAAGAAGAGGCGCGAGCGTCTAATTGCCTGATCTGATGCGGAGATCACGAAAACTGGAGTGGAGAGGAAGAGGAGGAAGATTATTTCCTTCACCTCTCTCTGTCTGTGATTCTATGGGTTGGCTGTCTGAGCATTTTTGCGTCGCGTTTTGATTTTTGATTCTGCATAGCGTCGTCGTTTTGCTTATATATCCCATCCATCTCCCTACCTCATCAACACTTCCTCTTTTCCGTCGACGACCTATCTCCTCTCGTATATCCTCATGTCTGAACATCTCTATCATATATTCCAAAATAAGATATCAAGGCTCGCGCCTATCTCTTCACTTCTCGGAGGCGGGGTCACTGGCTGGCTGGATGGCTGTACTATTTGTTTGCTTGTTTGTTAGTAGTTTCGCTTTTTTTTTGGAGGAAGGGTCTAGGTCTATGGTACAGCGGTCTGGCTTGGCATGATATGTTGCGCGACCGAGAGAATCTGTGAGGATCTGAGATCTTGGTCTTTTCTTGGATCTGTGGACCCTCGTAAAGGTTGGGAATGTTAGGCAATGACCATTGCTTAGGCAGCGAGGATACGAAAAGGGAGGGAAAGGCAAAAGGAGAGAAAAGAGCAAGTGATGATTCTAACGAGGCCTACGATTTTGAAACTCCCTTGTTGTCTATTGTCTGTTTGTTATTGTCTGGTTTTTGTCTTGCTTTGTTGTTTTCAAAGCGAAATTGAATTCGAAATGAAGCGAGGCGATAGATACCCATGTTTCGTGTTGTTTAGTTAGTTGTGCGGTGTTGTGTTGTGTTATGTTTTGTGGGATTGTGGGATAGTGGTGGGTTGGATATAATGCAGTGGAATGGAATTGAAGTGAAGTACAGGAATGAATAGAGTTGATTTGACTTGAGTTGGCTCGTGCTTGATGTGACGTGAAGTGAAGTGACGTATGAAGTATCAAGTGATGCGATGTGATACTACTCGTTCTTCATGTGATGATATTCCTGCCAGCGAAGTACAAGCTAGGTATATAAACAAACGGCTAGAAACTAAAACATCTCTTTCACCAGCTCCCTCTCCATCATTAGAGAGGAAGCCAGGAATGAACGAGCGACGTACCATATGCTCACATTATTAATATGGATTTATCTCAAGACTTACATCATAGGATAATGTGCTTCTGCTGTGAATTTGACAATGATAAGTATTAACATGGGCGAGATATTAGTATAATCCGAAGGGCTCACACGCGCCAAGGGAACCCAACTACTGCAGTGCTTCTCTTTCTCTCGGATCTTTAGAGCTTTAGTGTCTGTCAGGTATCACGTGATGCGATGTGAGGGCATTTCCAGTTCGGGTCTTAGTTTAGGGGCACCGTAATCCCCCCTCTCCTAGTTAATATCTTTATCTTCTGTCTTTTTAAACTTAAAACCTTAGACTATATAATACAATTATTTGCCCACCAAATACATACTTTACCACAATAGCATCTACATTTAGCTAGCTGGGACAATGTCCGATAGAACGTAAATTTCAGGAACGGATCTTCTCGAAATATCTTGAAGTCGGAAAATGGTACGTAGAGTGCGGCACGGGTTGCGGCTGACCAAGGGCATCCACATGGGTGGGTGCCCATAGGGAGGGTAATTAATATTTTATTAACCGTTGGGTGGGGAGGGCAGTCTTAAAAAAACGTAGGATATCCGCGGGTTACCCTATCACGTGAAATAAGCTCTTCTTATTGGCTAGACTAGTTTTAATGGGGCTAGGAAAGGCAAGTGTAGTCCTAATTAGGCAATTATCTAGCCAAATTAGGTATACACGTGACGGAAATACACGTGCCGGGTATGCTGTTAGTACCCATGGCTATAGTGGGTAGACCTCTCAAAACTGTACCCATTACCCTACCCACCTATGAGTAGTTTATTTTGCCAAATGGGTGCCCATACCCACCCGTGCCGCGCTCTAAGCTTGCAGCCTCAAATCGCCCGCCAGAGCGCGATTACAACAGTGTGGCAAATTTTATCCGTCACAAAAAGCCTCTATTGCAAGGGGATGATGAATTTATCTACAATAAAGAAGACTTGATCACTCTCCGACCCGGGAGAGAGAATGCTTGGCTCGATGCAGCGGTGGAGAAACTCCTAAAACTATTTCCTCGTGCTGCGGTCAAGTATGTATTCTGCTCGAAGGTACGATTGTCTCCAGGCACTAGCAGGCATCCATTAACTCTAAAAAGGAAACTGCTGCTAAAACGACAGATGCCGATCTGTTCCTTCCAACCAAGGCACGCGTGAGTCGACTCGTGGGCTTCCTCATCATGATCATGGTGCTCGCGCTCCTGATCCTGCCAGTCTACGCTTTGTACCACGTGGGCTCATCATTTGATAAGGCGAATGCCAACACATCAAATGCCATCTGTATGGGAATACTGCTGGTTGCAACATTGCTATTCTCCGCTGCACTTGCTCTTTTCACCAAGGCCAAAAGACATGAACTATTTAGTGCTGCTGCTGCGTGAGTTGAGATCATGTTAATTGATTTGTATGACTGACAGATATTAGTTATTGTGCTCTGCTTGTCGTTTTCATTGCAAATTTTGGTCTCAATAATGCCCTTTAGATACTTACCTTATTCTTTGTGTCCAGACAAATTTCGTAAGACTGCTAAGATCTTCTCGATTTCGACGTATTTATGTTTAAAAGTTCTCTTCAAGTATTTTGGATTTAACAAGTCAGCGTTTTTAAATCATGTACCAAATTATATTAATTGCAATATAAAATAATATTAACGATTTTGTAAATGAATAATATATTATAAGATGCAGACTTGATAATAGCCGAAACTAAAATAAAATATTATTTTAGAAATTTACAAATTTATAATATCGTAATAAAGCTTTTGTGACGGGCTGAATCACCTAAATAACTCAAGGTACAGTCGCGGTATACTATTATTAAACTCGATACAAAACCAAGGTAAGCTCGATGCTGAATCGGACTATAGTTTTAACTAGCGGATACAAAGAGTTACTATAGCAACCTTCTAATAGTCACCTGACTACCACCTGGCCAAGGGCCTGGCAGCCATCGTATCCCCTCCGTACGACAGCCCAGCCGAGGCCTAGCCTCGAGCTCCTAAGGGCCTGACCCTTTATATTACTCCCCTCCTCCCCTTTTCTCCTTCTCTCGTATTACTACCGGTTCCCTTTCGATCTTTTCTTCCGTATGCCCGTACGGCCCTTTAGCGATACGTAACCTTCCCGCTTTCGAACCTCCCACTACTCCAAGGCAATTAAATCCTTGACGAATTCCTATAGTTCCTAAATAAGCTTTTTATAACTAATTTATTTAATTAGATATAAATCGAAGTCTCCTCGGCCTCGTTTCTAATCCTTAATTTCGTCAATACTATATTCTTAGTCGTTATTGACTCGCAGCCTAATCGAATATAGTTCGATTATTATTTAGCTTTTTAGCGGCTTATTAATTAGCTTTAGTAATTATATGGGAAAGATATTGTGGCGACCTAGGGGGACATCCAGCCTATACGTATGCGAGCCGTATATTTCTCATATAATGTACTTTGCGTACCGTTAGTTAAGCTTTTTGCTTAAGCATTTCGTAGCGATATTTTCCAAGCTTAGCTAAACTTTATCCCTTATTTTATACGCCGGGGCTTAGTCTCTTCTTTAGTTTGCAACCGCTTCTTAGACCTCCTATACTGCTGCTATAAAGGCTTCCGCTATTTCTCGTATATTCTTTAGCTTGCGGAATATAGCGTTTACTCTCGAGATAAGGGAGTCTTAGGTACGATTCGGCTCTATTTCGAGGCCAAGCTATAACACTTCCTAGTTTCAATCGTAAGTTATAAAGAAAGGCGCTACTTCTATAATAGAGGCGTTCCGGCCATTAATTGCCCCTACTCCAATTAGTAAGCAATCTGCCTAATCGTTTTAGGCCTAATTAACTAGCTCCTTTAATATTGTTTCGACAACTTTATTCGCTTACTTTATAGACCCGTCAATCTCGGGCGAGAAAAAGGTGCTAAATCGACGTTATATTTAAAGTAAATCGTATAACCTCTTCCAAAACGCGCTTGTAAATTATATTTCTCGATTTAAAATAATAGCTTAAAGCAAGTAGTGGTGAGAATAATACTTAGTTAGGAACTATTTCGCTACTATTTCGACTTCGATATCTTCCAAGCTCTCCGCCACTACTTCTTTACTTAAACGATCCGTAAATACTACTATATTCGTATACTCTTTCGATAAAAGAAAGCTTGTAATAAAGTCTATAAATAATTCGAATTAAACTCGACTCGATATTAGGAGTGGTTTAAAAAAGCTTTATCTTTTCGATCTCTAGATTTTATTACTATTATAGCCATTATAAGCTTTAACGAATTGCCGTATTTCCCTCGATATCCTTAGCCAAAAGAATTAGCGAGTTACTATTACGTATATAAACTTTCGTTTAAAATAAATATATATCGAGAAGTTATATATTTCCTAAAGCACCTTTACTTTTATATTCCCCCCCGAAGGGACCTAAATACGGCCTCGGTACGTTAGTTTATCGTCTACGAACACTCCGTACTTAGCTATTAACATCTTTAACCGTAGGCTTAATGGGAATCGTTGCTCTTAGTCTCGTACGGCTTTCAAAGTCCGAGTATATTTAGGGTCGCTTCGAATAGCTTCCGACTAGTCCCTAAGCAAGGCCGATATAGCACCTACTTCTCCTTCGTCGTCTTCTGCTCGAGGGCGACTCGTCCCCACTACTATTACTCCTCCCTTCCCTATCTATTTTGGCTTAATTAGCTGCATATTCCTTTCTTGCAATCTATCATCGCTTACTTTTTTAGGAAGGTCCTAGTCCCTTTTTAATAGGGCATTTGCCCGGCCGTTATCCACGCCCAAGACGTAAATAATTCGAAAATTATATCGAGAGAGTATTAAAGATTACTTCATTTGCCATTCGATTAGCTTTCGTATAATTATAAAATATTGTAAGTTCTTATAGTTCGAGTAGACTTCGAACCCTTCCAGACCTTTAAACTCCGTATCAAACTTCTCAAGGCTTCGTATAATCGCAAGCATTTCTTTATTATAAATCTCGTAATTGCATTTAGCCCCGTTTAGTTTTCGAGAGTAAAACGAATAAAGTACGAATAAACCCTTTGCATTAGCTTGCAAAAGAATACCTCCAATACACTAATTTAACGAGTTAGTCTCGACTCGTATCTCTTTCTCGTAATTAAATAAAGCTAAAGCCGGTTTTGTTAAGAAGATTTTTTTTAGCTGTTTAAAGGCCTTATTTGCCTAATTTAACTATAAAAACACCTTATCTTTGCAAGTGAGTTCGGTCAAGGGCTAAACTAAATCTAAATAATGGTCGATAAACCTTCGGTAGAAGTTAGAGAATCCTAAGAAGCCTCGTACGCCTTTTATAATCGTTGGCGCTTCCTATTCTTAAATAGCCTTAACCTTTTCAAGGTCTATTCGAATGCCTTCCCTTACTTCGATAATGAAGCCCAAATACTTAGTTAACTTAATCTCAAACTCACACTTCTCGATATCACACTATAGGCCAGCAGCCTAAAGCCGCTTCAAAACCTTTTCGATATATTTCCGATACTCTTTCCAAAACTTCGAAAAAATAATAATATTATTAATATAAGCTAAGCAAAAATTATTTAAAATATTCTTTAGCACCTAATTAATATAGCGTTGGAAAATACTTGGAGCGTTCGCTAGGCCAAATAGTGTAACAAACCATTTATATAGGCCGAATCTACTTCGAAACGCTATCTTCCATTTATCGCTTTTTACTATTCGAATCCGATGAAAAACTGTAATTACATCTAGCTTCGTAAACTATTTAGCCCCGATAAAGCTTCGAAGCGTCTTTTGAATTAGCGGCAGCGAGTAACGATCCTTACGAGTTAGCTTATTTAAAGCTTTATAATTAATATAAAACTTAAAGCTTTTTCCCGGCTTTCGTACGAATAGTATTAAAGCCGTTACAAGGCTATTACTAACTTAAATAAACCCTTTATTAAGCAGCTTAATAAACGTCTTCCATAAAATAAAAAGTTTATCCCTAAATATTTCGTATATTAGCCTCTAAAGCACCTCCGATATTATCCCGTTCTTTCTTCGCTTTAATTCGATAGTGTAATCGATTTCTTTGCCTTTATATAAAAGTAGCTTATTCGCGTCATCCCAATTAAATATCGATAAGTACTCGAGTAAGTGCAAGAGTAGTTTAATCCTAGGATTTAAATAAGTTTTTGGACGTAGCGTTTTATCGATATTCCGCATTATAGCTAAAAATATTTATGCCTTGCCCCTCTTTCGATTCTTTACCATATGCCAAGCAGCAGCTGATATAAGTCGAGCCGGCTCGACACCCTTTAGCTCACGTTTTGCTGTAGCTTAAATACGTACGACTATTATAGGCACCTCGTCGTCTTTCCCGTCCTTTTCATTCTTCCGATATTGCCTCGACCCACGCTTGATTTATAATCGCTTCCCTTTTTTGTTAATTTTAACACTTTTTTTCCTAATTTAAAGCATGCTTAAGAATATATCGTACCCTTTTAGAGGAGTGATATAAAACCATACTCTTTTTTAATAACCTTTAAAATTAATATCGGCTACAACTACTTTTTAAATAAATCGCTTAGCTTTCTCACTATTAAACGCTTTTATTTGGAAGGGTTTAATTTATATACGCTTTAAATTTAATCTCGTGGTATAAGCGAAGTTATAAAGTCTATAGCATAGATATCTAATGTCTATTATAGTTTTAGCAAAAAAGCTGTAATTAACTAAAGTAAATACGATTATAAATTCGTAATACATATTTTTCTTAAACTTTCCCCACTTCTCCCATAAAGCCTTCGACTTCTCTTTACTTCGTACGCGATTCTACATAAAGTTTACTCGTTTCCCGAGCCCGACTTAAAGTTAGAACTTAATTCCTTAATCCTTTTATTTTGCCCGATAGCTTTACGGACCCGTTTCGATACTTATTCGAAGGCAATAACAGCCGCTTTAGGCCTTTTTAATTAAAGCAATAGCTTCTTCGCAAAGCCTAAAAAGCACTTGGCAATAAAGTGGCTAGCATCGCCACATCGGAGACATTCGTTCGCTATACAACGCTGTTTTAGTACCTCTTTTAATACCCACTTAGCCAAAGTTCTTAACTTATCGTTCGGCGACCGATTCGGGCTTAATCTATACGCGACTCGAGGTATAAGTTCCCAATCCATTTCGCTGCCTCGTTTTAGCTCACTATAAGGCTTAGCCTATATTTTATACTTGCTATCGAGTCGGTCTAATTTCGCAAGGTTATCGAATATTCTTCGTAGTTGGTTAACGAAGTCTTCGTACTTAGCAAGCTCCTCGACGGCTATTAACTTCTTTTTAATCTTTTTGGAAACCGCTAATCGTAAGTAACCCTTTCGAACCCCGTTCGAAAACTCCCACTTTTCTACTTTTAATAGCTTCTACTCGAATTTCTATAGGAATTTTTGAAAAAGCTAGCTTCCTTGCTTTTTGGAGTTAATTCACTTTAAGGCCCTTTAAATACTCTAGAGATTACTAAACGTTACGTTTAATTAAGTAAAAAAGTCCTTAACTTTAAAGGGTTTTTGCCTCGCTTCGGCTAAAGTTAGCTATAGGAAAATTCGCTTAAATACCTTACTTGCAAAGTATCCGTAATCGTACTATACCTTCTCTATCTCTCCTCCAATAGCTTCCGAATCGATCCTAAATTTAATTTAAAAATAACCTTTAAATGCTGGGTACGCCGTACAATTCTATTCGTCGAATTTATTCGAGTGGAATAAAAAATATTTAAACTTCCAATTCCTTACCGATTCGCCCCCGTGCCGTTCTACCTACTATAGTGCTTGTATCGCAAGTAGTTCGAATATAATAAGCGTACGAAAAGCAGCCCGAATATTATTTAAGCTCTGCAGCAACTAAGCATTAATCTCCTATTGCTGGCGATGTTGTTCCTATACCCATTCCCTATTCATAATCTGCCCTTGAAGCCCCGAATCGCCTCCGTTTGTAGTGTCTATTTGTGGCTTTATTATTTTATTTATCTCTACACTCCCTTTTAACTTGTAAACGAATCGATATCGTTCCGATGCTATTCCGGTATTTAATCTTATAAATTCTATTTCAATATTTAATCTCGTAAATCCCATTCCAATATTTAATTCTATAAATCCCGTTTCAATATTTAATCTTATAAATCCCGTTTTAATAACCTCTCTTTAGTATAGATCTCGGCGTCCTTCGAGTCGTAACTAGGTCGATATATATACGGCATCGTTCCGTAAGCTATTCGTAAAGGAATCGAGTTTAAAATGTAACGGGCTAAATCACTTAAATAACTTAAAGTGTAGTTGCAGTATACTATTATTGAACTCGATATAGAATTAAAGTAAGCTCGATGCTGAATCGGACTATAATTTTAACTAGCGGATATAAAGAATTACTATAACAACCTTCTAACAGTCACTTGACTACCACTTGGCCAAGGGCCTGGCAGCCACCGTATCCCCTCCGTACGACAGCCCAGCCGAGGCCTAGCCTCGAGCTCCTAGGGGCCTGACCCCTTACAGCTTTGATATTATTTAGACTTTGGAAATATTCTTTAATTTTTTACTTTTATATTTCCTATATCCTTATCATCGTATTAGTATATAGAAGTAGTATATAAAGGTAGAGCTTAAAAGAATAAAAAAATAGAGAGATTAAAAATAGTATATTAAATTTTATTTAGAGAGTAAGTTTGTATTCAAAGCCAGAATATTATTAATTTATAAAATAAAATCCTAATATTCTCAAAAGGATTTGAAGTTAATTAAAATATTATTTAATATTATTCAATATTATTGATACGATATATTGGAAGTAGAATTTCAAGGAAGTCTGAAATCAATTGGCTATAGATAATCGATGTTTCTTTTAGTTAAAACTCGACTTTAGGAACCTGCCTCGTATATATTTGTGAGAACCCGAGGTCATGAGGTAAGGAGGTTTAACTCGTGTAATGCGATATCACGCGAATATCTTGAGTCTAAATAACTACAAGAATTACTAGGCCGAAGGCAAGTAAGTGCACGGAGCATAAGCGTGAACATAGTAGGATCGGCGAATTTGTTAGCTATATGCGAGGTGCAAATGGGAAGAAAATAGTGGACCATACCTGGTACTCAAGGTCAACCTTTTCTTCCATCAGTTATGTATTAGTCTCATTCCACCATCCGACGCCACGTATTTAAGCATAAGGTGGTGAAGCCTATTCTCTTAAGTTGCCAAGCCTATCTTCGTATTCCTCCCTCAAATTAAGCGAGCCGAAATCCAACACATTCTTCATATATAATAGTATAAGCGTTCCACTGTCACATACGACCACAGATTGAGGGGTACTGGGCATCCCGTCCGCTCTGCCATCCATAAGCCTCAAATCGGTAGATTAGTAGTTGGGTGGGTGACCACCAGCGAATACCTGCTGTTGTATGTCATTTTTTGCAGAATTTTTGTCCCCACTTCCCCTCGCTCGGCAAAAAAAGGGGGCGAAACTTGGCACGGGGAAAGGCGAGGCGGTGAACTGGCGGCAGAATCACGTCTGCTCAGCGTGTCTCAGTCAAGACACTTTTTTTCTTCTCCCCCAGAACAGAATGAGCGAAAACAGCAGTACAGCAACACAGAAGTTTGTTAGCAAACCGCAGATTGATGACTAATCTTTATTGCACAGGCAGCCTTGGGTACCAAGTCTGAGGAATTGGCGGATGCCATATTACTCCAGAAGCATTAAACGTGCGTCAGCACACTGTATTCTGTGCTGTATGTTCAGCTCTGGGTATATCAGATCTTGATTAATGCGAGAACCTGCTGACGCCCGTCTAGTCAAGCACTGTAAATAAAATGGCGGCTGCAAGAAAAGTCTGGGTCGGAGAAGACTCGCCCAAATGCGAGCTGGAAGGCGAAGACGAGCGGGATGCCGCCGAGCCCAAAGGCTTCGACCATATATTAAATGATGGCAGGCCCAGAGAAAAAAACCCAGGGCACGCCATCAACAACTGACAAGCTCACATCAGCAGAACAGTAAGTAAAGTTGAACATGTTGCATTATCGCTGTCTGGTCGGAGGTGGGCTTCTAGCTAATACAAATTGATTCTTGCTTCTTCCAAGCTCAAGTCTGGGGAAGACGGCTAAGGACTCGCAAGGTTGGCGGCAATATGGTCTAAGGATGAAAAGCTGCATACCCTGTAAGGCATTTCGTGATATCAGTCCTAGGGCTTCAGCCGCTTTACAATGCTCAATAACAGGTAGGCTCATTTCAAACATCAGGAAACACTCTCATAGCTCAGAAATGATGTTAGTCTTCCTCGAAGCGATATCCATAACGCGACAAGCCCTCAACACTGTCTTCAGGGCACTTCTACCTTCCGCTTTTGTGCACCTTGAGACTGAACTTCCAGCTCGCCGTCAACAAATAGCTGCTATACTTTGCCACATGCATAAACTCTGTCTTTTGACGACAGTGCACGAGGCTACTGCCAACATCGCTTGAACTGTGATGTCTTCCTCATATTTTGTGTTAAACAGCGAGTATCTACTATTTCTAAATACCCTGGGCACCTCATTAGAGAGATAAAGCGTTCTTAGTTCTTTGCCATTTTAAATAATGTACCGCGATATTATCAATACATACGCATTGACTTACCGTTCTCCAAACCAGAAGCACCACACGACTGGATCCGGAAAACTTGTGGTTATGGATGACCTGGCTGCAAGGAGTTGGACGCCTTCTTGACATCGCCAGGTAGATGGGTCTTCGAATTCAGCGGAAACCAAAACACTGCAATCCATCTCCAGGAACGATTGAAGAAGCTTGGCCCCATCGAAGATGTGAAAATATCCACCAAGGGGCTTGGGTTCCATTTGAATAAGACCGAAACGTCATTCACGTCGAAACTCAGAGAGTGGCGAGGCCAGCCTGCCTCTGCGAAGAGCTTATTGTTGAAGAGAGGCGAACAGCGACTGAAACTGTTATTGGGGGAGTGTGTCGGTCTGCTTATGACTCTGAAACCTATCGTACGTAGTTGTCAAGCTAGAAAGCCACCGATATCCCAGGCTATTAACATTATCTGGGACGGAAACTCCCTTCCATAAGCTCAGAAGGCTTCATACATTTCGTTCAAAGTTTCGAATTCGACATGGTTTAGTGCTTCACCATGCTGTTGTTGGCGATCCTTCGCAGCCTGGATCTAATCCGGTGCAGCTAAGACATGTTCTAGCCACCCCACACATCCATCTCTTGGACCGATGAGTTGCAATCTCAACACCTCTTCAGGCCCCTGAAGCACAAACGACCCGCTGAAGACTGACCGCAAGATGAGAACATCACCGACGCCGGCGACAGTCCACAGGCAAAAAGAGTTAAGGTATGCAGCAAGTCAGCGTCCCAACACAATACTCCGATGTCAGATGGATAGATCACGTGAAATGGTGTTAGATGGCCTATTTCAGTCTAGGTCAGGGGCAACACCCTTAGAGTATATATATAGACTACTAAAGCCTCTTTTTATTGTTAAACCGGTCTGCCTTTTCGATTTGATACCCGCGTAGATGAATATCATCGAGTGGGTCGCTCGAAATTATTCTCTTGCAGAGTCGGCACGTGACTACATCTGTACGCACGTGGGGAAAGCTAATTTCTCATTGGCCTAAAGGTACTTGTCTCTCAGAGTGTGCCCATTGAGTATGTGATAGAAGATTGGAATTTCGGTCTTGAAAGAACAAGACAACGCCTCTGAACCCGTATCTTGCTTTTCATGACTTCGTTTTAAATTCGTTGTGAATCTATATCAATATATTTATTGTAATACAAAAACCTCAAGATCTTTATGATATCCGTGCCTCGCTCAAAATGATGAAGGGAAAACGACACGTATATTATGCATCTAGTGGGTATATCACCAAAGAAATGACCGGAACAGAAAATAGAACGCGAAACCAAGAAAAAAGTGTTCAGACAGATTCAAAACTCCTCATGACTATCATTTCGTGATTCATTGATGAAATTCGGGATTCGGTGAGGTTCTCACCTTGACGCTTGGGTCGAACTCATCGATTTTGATGCAGCCGTTCCGCTTGTCTCACTCACCGTCGTCGAGGCGCTCGAAGTCTGCGTACTCGTCAAACTCAACCCCGAACTCGCCGTACTACTTCCACTCTTCTGCTTCTTCAATTCGGGCGCCAACTCATGCCACCTTCTCAGCACATCCAATCGCTCCTCCTCTGTTGCGGCATTCGCCTCCTCAAACCCCTCCGCAAAGTGCGCAGCGAGGATAAAACTTAGCGTATCGGAACCCATACGTTTCCTTATCGTATCGTACAGAGGGCGCAAACCGTATGACTTGCCGTTTATCTGGAGCAGCCCCCTCTTACGAAAGAAGAAATTCCCAAAGCCTTTACCTAGGCCTTTCCCGAAACCTTTCCATCCATCTGTCCTGGCGCCTTTGTACGGGTGGTAGACGACACCACCCCATGCCTTTCCGATGTTAACCGGCATATGTACGATACCAGAGGCAAAGGAGCCCAATGTGCTGAGGACGGGATTGGCGTTGCTGAGATTGGAGACAGCGACAGACTCTTCAACGGCGTACTCGCAGGGCCGGTAGAGCCGAAGCTGATTGACATCCAGAAGGCCTTCATTTCCCAATACGGTTGCGGCAAAGGCGCTTAGTCTGATATGGTCCGTCTTGGTCTTCAGCATCCATACTGCTGTCCGACTAGGAGCCATCAAGCATCGCAGTCTTGCAATGTCCATTAGAGCATGAAAGCTTGCTGCGCCAGTTTCACAGCCCTTTTCCTCGCGGATGCGCTCCCCGAGCTCCTTCGCCCGTTCAAGAGTTTCGGGCTTGAGAGCTTCGAGGATTGCATCCGCGAGCCCTTGAGCAGTGAGCTCCTTGAACGGAATCGGTAACGGTCCAGCACCGGCACGAGCCACCATAGCACCCCAGAATGGCTGGTCGCCGAAAAAGGGAACAATAACCGTAGGACGGCCGAGCGCGATGCCTGCTGCTGTCGTGCCTGCTCCGCCGTGATGGACAACAGCAGAAACATGTTTGAAAAGCCAGTCATGTGGACAATTGCCGAGCATGAAGACTCCGTCAGGTTTACTTAATTCGTCACCACCAAAGCCACCCCAGCCTTTGGAGACTAAGGCTCGTTGTCCAGTCTTCTTGACAGCTTCGAAGATCAATTCAGTCATGGCATTGGGGTCATCGACTACGATCGAGCCGAAGCCGATGTATACAGGTGGAGGGCCAGAGGCCAGGAAATCGGCAAGTGCAGGGTCGGGTTGGTAATTAGATGCGAGAGAGAGGAAGTAGAAGCCTGAGATGGAAATGTGGGAGCCCCAATCCTTGGGCTTGGGAATGAGAGCTGGAGACCTGTCCCAAATGTTAGGTTGAGACCTTACTACTCCAAGACGTGGGGGCTCGACTGAAGATCAAAGGGAGCAATATCTCACCAACAGTACGTGTACGGTATCCGCAGTCGATGAAGCATACTGGTCGCCGCGGCCTGGGTAAGCGGTGCAAGGTCCAGAGTCTCTGTCCTGAATTTGTTGATAAGATCGCCCAGTCCTTGCCAAGTCATAATATCTACCAGCGTGTATGACATTTCATTTGTCATGTTTCTGCTAGCATTAGATGATTTGATGTTCGCTATGGGCTGCGGAAATTCGCGGGTTGGTGACCATGGCATGCTAAAAAGAGTTTACTATCGCCATTATATGAATGAGGATGGATATCTGACTTACGTGAACATCAAATGCAATGGGATGCCCAGCTTCTCTGCACAATGAATATGCGCGAAACTCGGCGGGTTAGCAATGATGGCATTTGCAATAAAGGGTCGTATTCTCGGTGAATTATCTCCGTCTTCTTTGACCTCATCAGCATCGGCGCACGATCTCCAGCAACCCTCGAGTATCTCAGCCATGCCCTTTCGTCTCTTGCCTACGTCGCCCTCTTTGAGCGACTTCATCCCTGGTATAAGGCCTGGATTCTTGACCATGAAAGCCATCAACTCGGTCGGGTCTCCGCCAATTTCGAAGAATTCCAGTCCATTTTCCTCGACGAACTTCTTGAATGTCCCATGTGTTGCTAGCCGGACGCGATGGCCATATTTATTCTTGAGCACCTGTCCGAGTGCAACAAACGGCTGAACATCCCCTCGCGAGCCGACCACATGAATGACGACGTTGAGAGGTGGAGGAGCTTTTCTAGGTCTGCCATCGAGATATGAAGTGTATGCTGGTGTCGGAGGAGTTTCTGGCTCTTGTTGAGAGGCCAATTGAATTTGTTCAATTTCTTTCGCAAGCCGCGTGTCGGTTTCGTCGATACGTATTTCAACTCGTCCATCATCTAATCGCTGGTAAGTTTCTGTAATAAGATGGAGAGGATTAACTGACTCCCAATTTGAGTTTGAGTGCTCAGACCAGCTTGGGTCAAATCAAGAGTTCCTGTCGCATCATTGTAGGATGGTGCAGCCTCATCAGGCAATTGGTCGCCTGTCTCAGTGGTTGTTGGAGGGAGGCCTGCTGAAGCCATTGAAGCTATGCACTCGTTCTCTTGATGCTATGTCAAGCAGGCGCGTATGAAGGAGGTCGAGGAAATTCAGCTCAGCTCTGCTCTGCTGCGCCGCAGATAGCAGATCTTCAAACACAGCTGACTAGGTTTAGCTGCTAGCGCATAGCGATGATGGTATTGAGGTGGGAATAGTAGGTATCAGAAGATACAGCAATGAAACGCGACGGGCATATTGAAGAGGAAAAGAAGTCTATTCAAAATGCTTTCTCGATGGATTTGGCAAGGAAACACTCGCAACCCTGAATTGGCGAGGGAGAACCTTAGCCTTAATGATACGCTAACTCGGCGGGGGTATGTATTTATAGAACTTGCAGCAAACCTGAACGACAATAAACCACAATCCTTCTACTACCGTATAGCGCCTTGATTGTCTCAATGTTTATGAACAAAACATCGCTCTGCTATTTGCTCTTTTTGCACCTCCCTTGACCCCTCTTTCGGCTAGAGTGGTGGCGGGGTGAAACCAGTTCACGTGCTCGCGCGTTGGGAAGATCAAGTGATGTCAATAAGTAGACGTGTCTTGCTTCTCTTTTCTATCCTTTTGAAAAACCACCTGGCATCGAAACGTAGCGCACGTATAGGCATTTGAGGTGCGTATTCAGTGCATACACTATCTTTCATTCCTCCCGATGCAGGTTTCAAGGGGCTGTGGGGAACCGGCCCGGGGATTGTGAAAGTATATGTTTATTAGTCAGCGCGGTCCAAGCCAAGCGAACCTTAAGGGGTAGCGAAGGAGGTACATCTCCTTTCCCTGCATGTATCCTTCCAAATAAACTATGTCAACTAAATACTAATACAATTCTGAATACTATCTGGCTAACGATAAATAGATACTTGAAAGTTCCAACTGAAGAATAACGCATACCAAGCCGACGAGAATTCTTCTTCGTTCGATAGTCTGGGCACTTCAGTATAGACCTAGTCTAACTTCTCAATCAAAGCCACCGGCTTCGCAGCAGAACAATGTTTTGCCTATAGTTTCCAGCCTTTTTTACCACAGCCCTGATGTACCCATATCTATTGCAGGAGGGCTAGAAAAGGTAGCCAAGGAACGGCAAGCAGCAGTGATGCGGAAGGTCAAGAACTATACGGTCCTTGGTACGAGGAGTACAGTGCTCCATACGCAGCAGATTGAGCTGTTGTTCTATACTTTATTCTCGATTTAACTACCTGGTCAGCGTCTATTCAGTACAGATTGAGTGATCCTACTCATTACCCAAAGAATTTTGTTTTTTGATTACTCCTTGTTTGACAAGAACAATATTTATGCGAGAGTTACCCCAAGACGACGCTAAACGCATGATATACTAATTGAACTACAGATTGCCTCCTAGCCCGATATACAAGAGAGGAGCGTTCTCATCCTCCAACCAACGCCGGAATCGAATTTGTCATACCATCTTTAAAACTTGCTTGTGACCAAAATCCCAACGAAAGGAAAGCGCTCATTCCGAGTAGAGAGATTCGAGAGGCTTCAGTTACACTTCCCATTGTTAGGCCTAAGTTCCACGAGCAGCCATTTTGCAAGCCACTTTATGAAGCGGCCAATCCATCTCCTGAAGTTCCTTGCCACAGTAGAAAGCAACTCCACATCGAGCACATCTCATCGTATTCTCAACTGTCTTACATAGTCGACAGGGCATGATCTCGCCCATGCTCTCCGGGATCTCGGATCTAACCCCTCCATCAGACTTTTTGTCAAAATCTGCCATGACAATTTGCACGTTCTGTCTTATCGACGTGTCGCATCCGGGTTTGCTGCATGCTGGGCAGGACATAATGTAGAGATAGGGATCGGAGGGTACGTGGAGCCATGACATTGGAGTGAGGACAACCTGAGTCGTAGGGGATTGGCAGATAGAACAGGCAGGAGGTGAGGCGTTGAGAGCAGCGCGATAATGCTGTGCGATGATGGGCTCTATAGTGGCCATGAAGGTGCACATGTATTGGGGATCGACCTGCGCAAGATTGGGGCTTGCATTATTGATAAGGCTGCTGGGGATGTTGTGCGTGAACCTTCGAAGCTTGCAGGTCAACATTTACCTTGGAGAAGCTTGGCTTTTTCGGAACGATTGACTCGCATGTTATAGGATCATTGGAAGAACTACTAAAACATTGAGCGTCGTGTGCTCACCGCACCAAAATTCTACACGAATAGGTCGAGTGGCCATCCTGCTTTGTGCAGGGTAGGTAGATCAAGAGTTGGGGGAATGTGAGGTTGTCCAGTGAAGGAAGAGGTCTAGGTTCAATCGTGGCTGCCAGTCGTTACAAGAGGGTTTTATTTGTTGGTGTAGTAAAGAGAAGAGCGAAGTGGAAGGGGAGAATGGGGAATGAAAGGCAAAATAAAATAATGTCAGAGGTTCGCGTTTTGAAGACTGCGCAGTGTGAAAACTGAGTAGAGTAGAGTAGAGTCCGGCCCTGTACTCTACTCTACTCTAATAGAATTCGACGGTACTCTAACTCTACTCTACTCTACTCAACCTACTCTCTGAGTACTAGAGTATTTTTTTGACACACTGAGACTGCGCAGCGACGTTCAGAACGCGCTAGACACCCTCTCACGTGCCAATAAGGAGCACCTCCAGACTTTACCGGAAGCTAGGATGCATCGCCGCGAGATCTCAATTTCTAGGATTCTTGGAAAGAATTAAATAGGTCTCCAAGAAGACCACAGATGACCTAATGTAGCTGAGATATCACACACTTGGTGCTTAGCAAGATGGCTAAAAATTCGACATGAAGATTATCACGTGAGTTCGCGCACTAGCGTATTTCCGTTGTCGTGTTTATTCTCGTCGACTCGACAACAACATTG
Organism: Phialocephala sp. D728; assembly: GCA_003988865.1. Taxonomy (NCBI): domain Eukaryota; kingdom Fungi; phylum Ascomycota; class Leotiomycetes; order Helotiales; family Mollisiaceae; genus Phialocephala; species Phialocephala sp. D728. The sequence continues at coordinate 15,513 of QYAJ01000204.1, read as the reverse complement.
CGACCATCCTTTGTACCTCGAGCAATTGTCGGAGGCGGGTCTATATTACCATCAACACCGACTGCTTAATTTTTCTTTGGAACAAGTTTGCGAAGACAATGGCCGCTTTTCCAATTCCTATCACGCGTATTGGAGGCGGCGGATACTTCACAGATGTTGATGCCTGGGGACGAACAGTCGCAAGCAATCTACCACCAACGCATGTCCTACACCTCGAGCTCGAGCGACTGAACCAACATGTGGAGGCTCTTCAATCCGAAAAAGGGGATCTCGTTGATGCCAATGGCGCCTTGAAGCGCAAACTCGGAGAACTGAGAGGAAGATTGCGCACAGAAGCGCCAGCCGACATACATCCATCGCATACATCCCTATACCAGAAGATCGATAGCGCCATCAGCACGGCAGACGCGAATCTGCTGAGAGCTATATTGAGAGAGGTCTGCAGAGAAAGTGAAAAGGCCGCGACTATCGCTGTGAGCATACTGCTATTACTAACATTTACAGTCGAAGAACGATCAACTACGACCCGAGCTCCATCGACTACTCGAACAACAAGCACTCGAAGAACATCCGTCAGATTCCAAGACCCTCCCATGCCGACCAGCTTAGATCGCACGACAAGCGTTCACAGGAGTTCCGTCAGATTTCAAGACCCGCTAGTGCCTGCAAGTGCAGATCGCCCCGCAGACGATGCTGAGGAGCATGCACGGCAGAGACGAAGGGGAAGAATGGCAGATGCAGAAACACATACTGGAAAGAAAGATGAATTCTCAACACCACGAAGGACCAAACGTCGTGCCGAAGAGGTGGAGGAGGAGGAACAAGGGAGCCGGAAGCGAAGGTCGACGGCACCGCTCACTTGCGCAACCTGCAAGAAGGAATACAATCCAGATGAGAACGAGAAGGGCGATTGCAAAAGGCACTCAGGTACACTTGCAAACCTCACAGCTCTTGACATGTTACTAACTGAGATTAGGGTTCAAAAAGGTCGACCCGAGCTTGGACGGCTTCTGGTCTGACTGGGACGAACATGTCCATGGTCGGTGCGAGGCATACATTGACGACCCTAGATACGCGGAAGGCTTCGTATGGTCCTGTTGCAGAGAGCAAGCAGATGTGAAGAGGTGCACATCGTCCAAACACTTGACGAATGATGAGTTGAAGGCTAAGCGCTCAAGGGTGATCCGTATCTTTGACGATTGATCTTTCGGGTTGGTATACTTTATTCGTATCTTCTCGTGCTAGCGCACTGTATGAGCCGGGATATCGGGCAATATGTTCATAATTCTTTTGCGACGGCTATCTGATAGATCTATGGTATATATCGCGGCACGGAAGTTCGGGGATATGACTTACGCTGTCTAGGGTGTACAGCGCACATAAGGAGGCATACGAAATATGATGAATATCTTTCACGGCGCTTCATTTACTCGCCTGTACTTTCTTGCGGCTCTACTGTATTCATATACTTTAAAGGTTCACTCAATTTGGAGCTTATATTTTCGGACCTGGAGAGTGAAGTGCTTCCTCTCTACATCTGTAAGTTCTTACTAAGTTCTTACTAACAGAGTATATGCACAGCTATATAAGCTATCCTCAGTGGCGCTCTTTGCAAAATCGGTATTCAGGGCTTGATCTCACCCTTCTCCTAGTATCAATTATGTCGCTGGCAATGGACTCCAGTATGTTAGTTAGCCGCTCCCCTGCCCTCGCCATTACACATTACACATTTCTCAGCTTCTTTATCAAAGATTTCTTCTCAATAATCGCAAGCGTCACGAAGTTCTTACTTAATCCAAGCTTATAGAATCCTTCCTTTCCTCCCATCCCTTTATTGTCAAGTGTTATCCCGTCGTCAACTGATCAAAACAGCAAATTTCGAACCCAATTCGAAGAGCTTTTTGTCGTTCGCGAAGGTATTAAAATTCTCTTGAGATGCTTTTTAACCACGAGTCTTGTTCGATGATGAATCAGCAACGGGTGATACTAATGTAGCAATTCCTCCAACGAGGATGCAGTAATAAATATGACGAGTTCGACAAAGGTTGTTTCTGCAAGTTTGAGTCAGTGTTGCACAGATTGAAGGTATTTAACTTATACCTACGATGAGAGAGTGGTGCTACACGTGGCTGTTTCTTTCATTCTCCATCATTTGCCTTTTACTCCCTATTCGCTTGTTTAACGTTGTGAGAAAGTGTTGCAAAGACGTGGTTCATGATCAGTGAGTTTTGGTAATCGCAGTTCGAAAGACCAACCATTTGATGAAGTGAATCTTAAGATAGGCAATACTCAGCAGAACAGACTTGAATGTTCAACAACTTTCTCGGTCTTTACGGGGATGTAAATTGAATCCCAACTCATTTTCTTCATACTCAAACTCTACCAGTTACCATAGTGTCACATCCAGTCTAGGGGACAATTCCAGTCTTGCGAGGGTAGCAATCTTCGCAATATTCGGTCATGCTGAAGTGAAAAATCAATAGAATAATTCCACGCAACTTTGCGATTTGTGATCAAGCCGCCACCCATCTCTTTCCATCTGATACTGTACTTTTGTTGTCAAGTCTAATCTGCTGCTCAAAACAATCTCAGTCTCAGACGGTATAAGCATGGAGAACGGGTGGGAGTTTACATCAATTAATCATCGAGGTATCGAAGCAATCATTTTTGATCATGGTTCATGTAAGCACTTATTTCCAAACCGTGTAACTCGAGAACGGAAGAAGACAAACTTTCCAAGTTCTAATTAATTGATAATGAGGGTAAACGGGGGGGTTTTCTAGCCGTCAACTTGCCAGGGAAACGAGATGATGAGGTCAGAGATTGGTCGGATTCATTACACAGAAATTTTCATCTTTCTCTTCTAGTCTCTAGCATAGCCCCTTGAATGCCGTTGTTTGCCTTAGAACCTTGGCCTTATCATTATCTCGGAAATCGAACAAATTCATCAATTCAGCGGAGTCACACAATACCCTTCTATCCAAGGAATGTGGAACATCTACACCGCTTGTCCGGATGCGAGGAGTTCGTGAGTAGTGATATAGATCTAGAGCTGGATTTGGACCTCCTCGACTTCGACAGCACGTCTGATATTGGAGACAAGAAAACAGCGAGTTCACTCGATTGATCGATAATGTAAGGCGGAGCCACATTTTTGCAGTATTAATCATGATTCTAGAAAGTAAGAAATAGGAAGATGTCGGTTGTTGCCCCAGTAGGGGCTCGGCTCAAGAAATTCAACTTGGTAGCATGGGTGTTTGTGATGAGCTGCTTCAAACTTAGATTAGTGGACTTGAGGCATTGGATGAGAAAAGTGAAGAACTGGGCATGGCTTTTGGGGAAGGCTGAAAAGGGCACCGAAAAGAAAGCATGAATACCGAAAAACCGGGTATTCAACGACACTTGATCGAAAGAGGTTGTCTTTAGGACTACAATGGCGTGTTCTGGCTCGGCAGTGCGTTTTGGAAGAGCTTAATTGACGGTGACCTATATAACGCTCATTTATAAAGGGTTAACGCTCCAGACCGACACGTTTATTAGCCACAATGCCAACGAGAGTAGTTGGATCCACAAGCGAATGAAGATGCTGCAGGCTGACTCGCCCTCCCTCCCCACCGCCAAGGAAAAGGAGTACAGGCATTTGTAATATTGATATTCGAGATCTCGAATTGCCCTATTTCATGTTTACATGGGATAAAAGTTACTGCTGTCAACTGACGAGCGATGGGCGTTGATAACTGCGATCCTTAGACGACAAAATGAATACCTTTCCGTAAGCAGTGTTTCTCTGTAGAAAAACGGATTTGGAAGGGATAAAATGGATGCAAGATTAGCCGCCCTGTCAAACGATGTGCGGAGTCAAGATTCATCAATCTCCTGTGTATTTCCATGTTGTTGGTGGTGATTGAGGGAAACAGGGTTTAGCTTGTTTTTATACTTCCCATCGAAGGTACACCCCGATTCCTTGCAAAGCAGAGAAGTGGTGGACTCAAAGGTCAATATATTCACTCTTCACCACAGATTTGCTTCCATTACCATCTTCAATATTAGAAAGCAATATAGCAGAAACAATTCAAAACTTCAAGCTGCGGTGGATGAGAAATTATAAATATAATTGGCATCAGAAGAGTCAGGCTCCGTGCATCTCGAGTCAGAGAGAGAAATATTCATCTTACTGCATGTGCCATCGCCTTCGATTAACCATACAGCACGCCAAGATCAGATATCCTAGTCTCAAGTGGAGGTATCAGTTTGGATGGTCTTTCCTGATATGCGTTTATTGTCAACTCGTTTCCCTCTTTCATACTAAAGACTTGACAGCGAGCAATAATCGATTTCCGACCAACGTCCAAGGGAATCGTGGCGAGGCAAGCGAAGATGCGGATGAGGTGTTTGAATAAATGACAGCTGGGGTTCGCAGACCGATGAGATTAAGGTCTGCTATATTTGGAAGCTCGGCCTACTTGGCATCACATGTGAAGCAATTAGTAGTATGGACCAGCGAAATTCTCTCATCCTTGGGCACGTTCTAGGGGAACACAGGATAATGACAACATGCTTCTCGGACCCTGGGTCTGAGCGAAAACTTGACAACAGAAGTCAACCGATGATTCCTCAGAAGCCAGGAAGAATGAGCCAGGAAGAATGAGCCAGGAAGAATGGAGGTAAGAGCATCTGAGCCAAGCGTCCTCGTTTGATCCAGCACTCAACGATGAGTGACAGCAACTCCGCATCCACAAGTGCCCGGCTAAGAAGTGGGACATGTTTGGTGGCAATGATTAGACCATGTTTGGAACCTAGGAACTATGGACCCATGATTCACCAAAACAGCTCCTAGATCCTGTTGACCCTGGAAGATTCACTTCCGCAACTCTCGATCCTGGTTGTCAAGAAACCTGAAGACATTCTGGATATGTAGCCAAAGTCTGGCGGATCTCGCATATTTAGCTTGGACTTTTCATGTGAAAGGTCTGGAAATCTGCGGGGCACTGCGATATGAACAACGATTTCGAGAAGTGGGATACACTCTTGCTGTGCTCTCGACGTCTGTGACACTTGCGAAGTCTATGAACAACAGGCCCAAGCGTAGCAAAAGACAAAAAGTCCTGAACGTGCTTCGAAAGAGCAAGGCCGAATCAGCAAAGGCTCTGCTATCTGACAAGGACTTGTGCAATGCTTCAGAAAAGAGAGAAAATGACTCGGCCCGTCCAAAGCCGGTCCGTGAACTTCATATTCACCAGCTAGGCCTAGCACTAGCTCAACATCGGCCGACACCTGACCGTCTGGTGTGACGTTGGGGCGTTATCTAGACCAGCCTGCCTACGCTTGCTTGCAGACAATCCGAAGACCCACGAGCCCATTTTCCCAGCCCTACAAGCTGCAACGCCTACTGCCAGCAACATTGTGACGGGACTGCATGGATGATGGTCCAAGCTGTTTATCTCGTGTTCATGAAGTCCCTTTTACTCCCCTCACCGACCGTTCTTTTCGTTTGCCAACCAAAGATCGACATCCTTATCGGTCCCATCACATTCGAATCGCTCAATAAGACGAATCGATAAGCCCTAAGAGGAGGTTCGTGTTATGTCGCCATGCCAAGCAAGTCCCGAACTCTCTTTGGCAGCGGGGACTAAGCGCAACTCCTGCAGCCTCCCCGCTTCGCACAGACAGGGCTCGAGCTACTATGTTCCCTAAAACGCCACTAAACGTCACCCGAGAGTGGCCAATTGGTGTTGTTCCTGGCGGGAATGCAAGAGTCGGTGTACGCGGAGTGGAGATTGCGAGCGCAGGGTTTGGGGGTGTCAACTTTGGGAAAGGGGATATTCATGTTCTGCAAGGCTGCCGGTGCTTGCGCTGAGAAGGTCGCTTTTGGAAGCTAAACCGCGCTCACTGATCAGCGGCTCGATTTGGTTGATGTTATTCGTTCTTCCGTCAGACTTTGGCTTCACTCTTGTTTCGAACCGAAATTGGAACTGATATCAATTCTCATCGAAAGGTGGAAAGCAGAACGCATGAACGTTCAACCTCGTGGCAGGAAGGATGAACATACTGTACATGCATACTGGCGCGGAGAGTTTTGATCAACGCGGCGATGATTCTGATGACTCTGATGAGCACGTAATTGAAGAACGTGTTGGGGACGGGAGTCATCCTCTAATTGGGCAAGAGAATGCATCGAAACAGGAACATGTCACTCGAGACTTCTTACGTCTGGAAGCGAGGGCGGCAGGCTCTGGGGGCGGGCATCATCGATCACCAAGACTTGCCTCGGTGAGACGACAGAGCTGTGAGCCTGTGATGAGGGACAGGAATTGTGCACGGTTCGAGGTTGTGCAGAATATTCCTAGCCATCAAGAGATAAGATGTTTTGGATTATGCAAGGGAAGAAAGCTTGTCTTAGTGGCTTGTCGAAGGGGCAGCATTTGCGGGGTAGCTGGCGCAGACAGTGCGGCCGCAGATGAGAGTGAGAGCATTGAGACCGACTTCATCATCACACCAAGCTTCGAATACCGCTCGAAGCATGCACAAGCCACCATCGACCGCAGCTCCAAGGCCAGTTTTATGTGTGAGCATGTGGGACCCAAAAATGGACCAAATGAGCTGTTCATCGCATTATAATGCAGAGATTATGAACAAGCCACCAATTTCAACTCGATTTTTAGGATTGCAGAAAAATTGCGAACAAGTGGGGAACAACAGGGGAATATTCATTAGGGCAAGCAGGGCTAACAGCGGAGGAGCCGACCCCAACTTGCTTGGCTGGCAAGGACAACCCTAGGGCGCTAGGGTCCCTTGTGCACGTTGAGTTCGGTATCAAGCCGCAGGGTTCTCCTGACCCGTACTGGCGGCCAGCTGGGCGGGATGCAGACGCGCTTGTGATAATGGACTCGTTTCCATGGCGTCTGTGGGCGTTTCATCTGTTGAGGTGCTGGAGTGGCCTGAACCCAAGACACAGAGTATCGTGCAGAAGCGATGTTCGTGATCCGAAGTACCGTCATACAACGCAAGTGACAATTCGCGACCATTGTCGGGAATCGGCACAGGAGTTTGGTGCTACTCTGGCGCACCAATGTGCAGTTACCCCTATCTTACTGCATAGAGTTTTTCACAACGCTACCGTGAGCCAATCCTTGCCCTCTGCTGAAAGAAGATGCTCATCAATGGTGAATACTTCTACAACGTAATCTTGTCAGCTTGGAAATGACAATCGTCAGCTCGAAATCTCCGATATCTCGGCCCGATCCTGATGGTAGTCTTGTTTCAATCCTTTGTCGGTCAACCGAAGAAAAGCTGGATGGCAACACCCGCGATGCTGTATGGTTCTCAAAAACAGCGTGAAGTCTGCCGATCCCGCTTGTCAAGTTAGTCCACCACCGCCAGGGCTCGAGCATGATAACAATACTGTAGATGCAGAAACCTAGAAATGTGATAAGGTTGCGGCCCGCAGTCGAGGCTGAAGAGTGGACTTCCAACATGACTGGACATTTGTTCATCGAGTGCTCCTGGGTTTGGGAACAGAGCGTAGCGAAAATGTTAGCGACTTGAGCAATTTTCACAGGTCTTATCGACGATCAGTTCCTGTGCTCTCCTAGCTGCTGAATGATCTTAGGCAGTTTTGCCCTTTGCAGACTGTGGCAAGCCGGCAATGGATGCGGATACCGTTAGTGCCATGGCCCCCGTGGTCCTCCCGAGGTTGGATTTTCAGGTACGATGCCGGGAAGGAAACACACCAATGCCGAATATTGTGCGATGAAAGGGATGGATCGAAATGAAAATCATTGGCTGGGACAGGCATAATTTATGCTGACTAGGAATTGTTCCTGATCTCTCGATACGGTATGCAAATGTTGATGTATTCAGCCTTCCAAGGCTCACACACCCTCTCTGATAGTATTGTTCGCAGCCCTGGCTCTGATAGGCATACGGATCACAACCCGCTCTGAAAGATTCGGATTATCTATCGAAGCTCCTCGACATTTGTCTTCTGGTGAAGGGTCCCTACTGCTTCTTGACTTATCAAGTGCATCGAGACTGGCCTTTGGAGCCGGATTTGACGGACAGCGCACCTCTGAAAACGGTTCTAAACATTGGTGCTAAAGCCCAGGATTAACGAGGACCCGCTATAAATATGCCGCTTTCACTGATAGATCTGCTGGAAGAATGTTCTTGCGGGGTTTGCAATGAAAAGTTCGTGTCGTCGCATGCTCCGCAGTCAAGGGAGATCATTGTCCGTGCTGGTAATGATTGTTTTGGGCAGCGGGGCCGCCAGGGCCAAGATATCTAGGGTACGGGTACTCCACGTATGAGTCTGACATGCTCTCCACACTCGACTCAACAATAAGCGGACGTCAACGCCAAATCATTGGATTGATGCTCCTGGAGGACCTTCTCTTATTCGCTCTGTTCTGCTTTGTCGACCGATGCGCTGCCTGCCGTGCGTTTCTAGCCAATGGCCAATATCCAGGTCAATGCAACGGCTGGTTTCCCAAACTTCGTGCCCCTGGCGCTCATGGCCGCGATCGAAAGTTGACCCAACGTGTTCGTGACACAACAACGCTGTGACATTTGCGCACAGGTCCGTCCTCTTGCTCTGCGAGATGAATGGTAAACATGAGGTGTGGTTGAGATTCGGATTATAGCAGGTTTTCGGGCCCTCTCGGATGTAGTGGAAGGGTCACGCGCATGCCTGGCAAGCCCTCCTGTACTTTCTGTGGGTGTCGCCCGCAACTCGGTCGGTGATTTGGCCGTTGGAAGGTTCTCTTTGTGTGTCAATTGATCGAGTGTACCAGTCCTGGCCCTCCCGCTGTGGTGGCTGCCATGCCCTGTCTCATTGCGTGCCATCCAGTGGCTTTCCAACCCCGCCACGCCTCCCAGGTGCCAGCCCCCTGCAAGTATTGGTCGATATCGGCCATGCCAGATGCTGAGTTGCTTCGTGGCCGGAGGTAGGACATGCATATTTCTCGAGTTTGGAAGCGAGACCTGGGGCGGAGGTGCTGGTGGTGCTGACTGCTGAGCTGACCGCGACACAGAAATGATCTCTGGCTCCTTTTTCCTTCTGAACCATTGCGATCTTCTCTTTCCCCTTCTGTACTATTAGCTGATGTGCACGCTCTAGTCACCTTTACAGACCAGACAAGCGTGCAAGCATGCAGGTAGCCCTGGTGTTGCATAAGATCTGTGACAGGACTATTTCCTCCTTCCGTCAGCTTCCCCAATGAAGGCGGGTTCTGGGCAGACGACGTAGCTGTGGACCGCCGACGAAATCTTTTCTTTCTCTCTGCTGCTGCTTGCTCTCGGACCCTCTGCTCGACTCTGGACAGCCGTTTGTGGGATTGGCATTGGTCCTCTCGAGTACTTGAAGATTGGATGTCCTGGGAAGAAGAGAAAGCTGCATGCGAGACGCGACCACATGCGAGCACCCGTCGTCACCAACCACAACTACAACCCGCTTCAAATTTGAAGTGGACTGAAGTGTATCCAGCATTCACTCTCTACACCTTTACTTCTTTCAACACTTGATTATTCTCGCACCGATTCCTCCGTATTTCGGCGCACAGATCGAAACTTTTCTCCAGGTTTTTTTCTCTCAACATTGCGACAATTCCGCGCCTGCAAATCACAAGAATTTTCTTTTCAGCTCCTCGCCACGAAGAGAATTCTCCAACTTAGTGCGCTGGAGAGCATCTTCGCGTTGTCCGGGGAAAGCACGTTCGGAAATTGTGTTTGAACTGCATCAACCGCCAAGATGTTGGTCGACGATCTTACCGGCGCGGACTACGCAACCTTCAGTAACCTAGAGCGCATTGCTTCTGCTTTGTCCTTGTGTGGAACTGCATTCGTCGCGTTTACCTTCCTGAGCTCAGAGGCCTTTCAAAAACCCATCAATCGCTTGGTATTCTATGCTTGCTTGGGTAACATCTTCAGTAATGTCGCCACGATCATGGCCCGGGCTGCAATTGAGGCTGTTAAGGACAAGAATTACCATACTAGCCTCTGCCAGTTCCAAGCTGTCTTGATTCAGATGTAAGTTGTTGAGACTGACTTGCTTGTACTCTGCTGATCAGATGCAGGTTCCTCCCCGCGGATGCGTTGTGGACTTTTGTCATGGCTCTGAACGTCTTCCTCACCTTCTACCGTTCGTACAACGCTGCCGATCTTCGCCGCCTCGAGAAATGGTATGGCCTTTTCTGCTATGGTGTACCACTCATTCCTGCGATCGTCTTCCTTTTCGTCAAGAACAGCGAGCAGGGTTACATGTACGGGAATGCTACCCTGTGGTGCTGGGTAGACTCGGAGTGGGATATCTTCCGCATTGCCACTTTCTATGGGCCAGTCTGGTAGGACAATTTGTTATTCTATTCGAGGCAGAGTGCTTACGTGGATTAGGCTGGTGATTCTCTCAACGATCGGAATTTATGTCTACGCTGGGAGAGATATCTACCAAAAGACAAAACAGCTCCGTGACTTCAAACATGCTGTACCCGATCCAATGACCGTTCCTCAGGATCCATTCACTAGTCAGCCAAATGAGCTCGTGTATGTCACTTCAGATACTACCATCACTTCCGATACGACTGGCCCATCGGATCCAATCGATTTGCCACAGCTTAGCCCGAGCGGTCGCCAACAATCTGGCATGCCCGTCACGACATCCAAGTACAATGTCACCATCACCGGTGGTTCTCCTCCTGGTGCCAATCGAACGTCAGAAAATCCTACTCGGTCCTCATCTAGTGAGAAGCCTTCTGGAGAAGAACGCCAGACTACCAGGCTTACTGTCCCTGCAACTGTCCACATGCCAAATTCACCCATTCGCAAACGTGCTGCGATGGAGGCTAACTCTGCCATGTTATCATATACGAAGGTCGCCGTCCTCTTCTTCATCGCTATGATGATCACCTGGATTCCATCTTCCGCCAACCGCCTCTATTCTGTGATCAACCCAGGAGAAGTCTCTCTCGCTCTCGAGTGTCTATCTGCCTTTGTTCTTCCTCTCCAAGGATTCTGGAACGCTCTAATCTATGCTACCACTAGTCTCCCTGCCTGCAAGGGGATGTGGAAGCAACTGAGAGAGAATAAGCGCCTGAGCGGCAGTGGCATTCGCAATCTGGCTCATGGATTCTCATCCGAGGCTGACCACGCCCAATCGCGTACTCCTCGTGTTGGCAATAACAGAGGAAACCCACGCTTCCATGAAACTGATTCTATGACTGAGCTCAAGGAAAGCCGTCCACAAAGCAGCAGGGACGAGGGACAAGTCTCTGAGGATCGGATTGAACCTGTATCTGATTACTCAAGCGCCTTCCCATCTGCCGTTTGAAGTTCTGAAAAATTAGCTGTGCAAAGTTTGCTTTCGGGTGGTATGTGTTTCCATGTCCGCAAGGATATGGCTTTAGCGTGGCGTTCTGGATGGTAATTATGTGTGAAGGGTCGATGGGACTTGTGATTGATACCAGTTTTTCTTCTTTCGCACTGCAAGGGTTCGCCTAGCAACAGCCCACACCTAGCAGCCGCCCACCTTGAGAACACCAAAGTTTTCGAGATTTTTCAAACTACCCAAAGAATTCTACCAATCACAGGGTTATTAAAGTGAAGCAGCTGAGTCCAAATATCCAGTTTTCAGGTCGGATTTGTGGCGTTGTGGTACTTATCTTTGATTTTGGGCATTCTGTTGCTAGGCGAACCCTTCTAGGACCTGATCACGTGTCTTGATCATCTGATCGGATCTCTTATTTGTACTTGCTTTCTTTGGACATACCTTCTAAGGGTCTTCAATGCTTTCTCACGGCAATGAGATGGTTCCATATACTGGATGTATATGATCGGATCCTTTGTGTAACAGCAGATGATTGTATCATAGTTCATCAGCAGTGGCTATGTCACTTGGATGAGAGGATGGCAAAAAGTTAAATAAAGCTTCTTAAACAATCATTTTTTTGTTCTCGTTCCTTATATTAACGACTGGCAAGGTTAATGATCTTCGCAACAAGGGAATGCAAGTGTTGGGACAAAATAACAAGCGAGCCAACGTTAGTTCTAGTCTCGTATCGAAAGAATGAATAATGCAGTCTGACAACTACCTGAGGACACCATCGATATCTCATTACCAACTCAACCTTCATCTATTCACTCTAATGTCTCAACCATAAGCTATTACGTCCCATGGGCTCGATCACAATCTCATTCCGGCCTTGACTCTGTCGAAACTCACTCCCTCTACCTCACAGCATCCGGTGCGCCAGGCACCCAAAGCTCGTCAACAACCATAATTCGAAGCCGGACACCGTGGCAGCTCTAAACTTCGGGCCTTTTCGCTCATCTCCCCTCCCAGTTCATGAGGGTTAGACCTACGACCGAGAAGGATCCGGACGTTCTGCTACTGCTCCTGCGTCTGATCCTGTACCTCGAGCATCAGTGCTTCGAAGCCCTCCCAGTTGCTTGGGGAAGCCGGGGTTTAAAGTGCATTCGTGATAATCGAATAAATTTATAATAGGATCATGATCCGTGAATTCCTTGCGCGGAGAAGAGAGAAAGCAAGGAAGTTTGTACAGTGTATTGACAAAGTCTGGGAGGTGAATTGGAGGAAGCGTTTAGGGTTGAACAGGGATACTAGGACGGTATTTATAGGCGAGAGTGGCCATCGGGATCATATAGAACGGCCTGATGTGATTATGGAGGAGGCGAAACGGGCATTGGAGTTTCTCGAAGGGAGGAGTTGACGTTGAGAACTGGAGATTATGAGAAGAAGATTTTCTCCCAAGGCATCGTAGTTTTTGAAATGTAATACTTTCTGAGCAGTGCGGAGAGCAGCAGATGAGACTCTAGTTTTGAAGTCCCAAGATTAGCTAGTAATAGAAAGGAAACCCACATGCAAGAAGCTTCTACCTAGCTATGATAACGATGCGAGATAGTGAGGCAAAGATCACAATGTAGTGATTTATGGGCTCTGTCTAGTAAGAAGACTGGATATCCTTCATCCAACGATCGAGCGTTTGCAAGATGACGCCTACCGCTAAAATTGATGAAACGCTCCATCATTACCACATCTAGTCGACGTATCTAACATCATTGAGAGATAAGTATCCACCATCAATGGCGAATTGAATACTTGATATCTGCCCTGAGACGGAAGGAGCAAGTTTAGGAATATTGGAAGGCTACGACAACTGCCATATCCTCTTTTCTCCCCAATTTTGTTACGCATATTCTTATATAAAATATCGAAAGTAAGGAAGAGACTTTCTTATTACGAGTCTGCGAATCTACGACAATAGCTTGGGGGAATACGCAGGACATTTCGGGATTCTTTAAAGATTTCTCTTGTTTTATTTAATTCGAGCTTCGAATTTGGTATCTTTTCGCATCGCTATACAAGGTCAGACTCTCCCCTTCCAAAGTCGATTTTATTTTCTCTTAGTCTATCTTGAAGCTGAAACAACTTAAGAGACCTGAGAGAGTGCTTTGTGTTATACGTATGCCAATCGCAGTATCTTCCCTTAGACCTTTAATTGCAGTTAAAAAGCTAGCAAACGCGGCCTAGACAAATCTGTAATCAACTACGCTTCATCACCCTCTTGAATTGGCGATTGAGATTCTCCCCTATTTTGAATATCCTATCTTAAGAGAGACTCTTCTCTTTCTTCATATATAGGAATATGATGAGCATGATAGGAACCCATACAAACAGACGCACCCGTCCCGATGTTTATGCTATAAATCGCAACCCGGACGTGTTGACGCTAAAGCAGATAACTTGACCCTACTGGGTTATGTAAGTATAGACAGCTATTTATGGGAGCCTGACTACGTGCTTCATTGTAATTGTGTCTTGCACTCTTGACTGTTGAACGAGATAAGTCCCCCCCCCCAGTAATGGCCACACCCCTGTAATGGCCACCTCGCTTAGCACACCACCTTCCCACTTTGAACTTGAATAACTTTTTTAATCCTTTATTATTATATGAGATAATATAGAAGATAGTTCTTTAGTACTATAAAAGTCTTCCCCTTTATCTTAACGATCCCCAGCCTCTATTTGTGCCCTTTTAATATCCTTAATCCTTGCAAACTTGGAATTTGGACTTACCTTTACCTTTCGGCGCTTCCTAGGCTTTAATTCCAAAACCCTATGCTCTAGCTGCTAAATACGCAATTTATGCTATGCTATAATAAAATCCTTTTGCTCCCAAGCTTTAGAAACCTTCCTAAAAAGTACTCTAGTAGTCGGAAGTGAAGCCTTTCCTAATTGGGGAATTTGGAGGATTTCATCCTTTATATCCTTAGGTTTTTGAGAAGTCAAACCCTCCCAAATCGATAGATTTGCATTCCAATTAAGCATAGGCTCTTTAGCTTTGCGTTTTGAAGTAGTTTTTGACTTATTATTACTATTTTCAAATAATAACCGGCTAAGTAGTGGTTTTGCTATATTAATAGGCCATAAACCTACTACTCTCCACCCAGATTTAATATTATAAGCTATTAAACCTTTATTCTTTGCTCTATAATAATATCGTAAGAAATTTCGCTTTCCTATTAGTGTAAAATCAACTAATATAGTCAAAAATCCAAGGTGTTTTCGATAAACTATTTTAAATAAGGAAAAAACAGCTAAATCCAAGGGTTAGAGTATATATAAAGTATAAGGAAGTAAAAATACAAAATGTATATTATTTAAAAAGCACTCCCACATAAATTCTATTGTTTCATAACTCCTATAGCCGTCCAAAATAAGTAACCGGGGCTTAGAAAAGTCACGTGGTGCCGTTTGGGAGATGAAAACCTTTTGCAACCACTTTATAGCAATAAAGTCTGTAGTCCAGCCATTATCAATTGCAGTAAACTTCCAGCCCTTGAAACCCTCCAAAGCAGTAGTAAACCACTGCTGTTATACTAATTTACCCTTGAATATAACGAGAGGGAGGAGAGCTTTCCCCGTTGCAAAGATGCACTTAATAAATAAAGTCCAAGCTTTTAAACTAGGCTATTTCTTTTAAACAAATCGTTTCTAAGCACTCCCTATAACTAATCCATTATCTCCTTAACCTTCTATAATCCCTACTTCGTCCATATTCCACCGGTTTTCAAGTTTAATAGCCTTAATACTTAGAATCGTTAATTTTGGAAACCACTTCTTAATAACTTTAAAAGTAGCTCTATTAACGCGTGCAAAATCAATACGGAACTACTTTTTAGTCTTAAAAATAAAGTTTCGTCGTAGAAAGCCGGCCATCCATCGTTTTCCAAGAGATTTGCTATCCCCCCTAGCCTCCAAAATCCTCCTTGCAAAAGCTCTGATTTAAGAATGGGTAGCTCCATTGCCTAAGCTTTCCTAGGTTAGAACCTAGTTTGTAAAACGCTGCTCTTGGACCGGGGAAAGCTTTTGCTAAGGTTCATGAGCTTCTTTCCTTGAAACAAAGCCATTTATTCGGTTTTTGAGAGTGCTTCGTGGCACACCGTACTCCGCAGCTGCTTGTAGCTTAGGCTTGCCATTTGCAATTGCATTTAATGCCCTTT